>JARKHS020032187.1:0-81299 GCA_030143305.2 Amblyomma americanum
GTGTCTAGGTCGAAGGGGGCGCTTGCCTGAATTTGCGAAGCTGGGTCCCAATTAGCGTGCTTAACGATAAATTGAATTTGCGATGATATCGGCGATAGTTTAGCGTTATGCGAATTAGGTGGAGATCGCTGCCTACTGTGGAAGGCATTCTTTCGCGCTGCAGGTGATCCAAGTTTCTACCAAGCGTGAGGTCGGGGCTAGTATCGGCTGTAACACTGTTACCAATCCGCGTAGGTAAGCTGAAATCATTAAAGATGGTCTGGTGGAGCACCAGCGTTTCATTGCATAAAACTGTTCCTCTGTGGTTGGTGCGCCGGTAGCCCCAGTACACGTGTGCTTAATTAAAATCGCCGGCAATAAGTAGGGGATTTGATCCGGCCAATTGGGTAGCGCCTTTGAGAACGTGAGGGGTGTAGGTTAATTGGCCGACATGGGAGAGGATAACAGTTAAGAAAGAACAGGGCTGATTTTGCAGGGGTTGGGTGGTAAAATTTCAATAAGGCTGTGAACGATGGGGAGCTTATTACGTGCTCCACGTAATGCAATGATTTACAGACCTATGTGACCACCTGAGGAAGCTCAGTGGGGTCTCAGGGGATAAAAGCGTATCCTGTTAGTTGCCTGCAAACATTGGTCGGCCTGAATGGCGATAATCTCTGGTGGGGATAATGAACTTGCGACAATTTGCTGCAGAGGATCGCGCTTGCGCTGAAAGCCCCTGCAATTCCACTGGAATGATCTGTAAAGAATTATTGGCCCACCGGAGGAGCCATGTTGTAGGGTAGTGAGTGGAAGGAGGGGTGTGGAGAGTGGGTCTGTGGGAGGGTAGTCCGTTGAGAATCTAGGAGTGAGGCGAGTGTAAGCGCTCCTCTACCTTGGTCATGATGCTACATATGACACTATCCATTAGATGGGTAATGGTAGCTTCAGTCACAAGCTGGCAATGTTCAGTGACGTGCGCAGTGATGCGCTCTGTGAGCCTGGCTTCCAAGTTTTTTGGCTAAGCCCTGAAATTTGGCGTCTTAGGTCTATTGGTTCGACTGGGATCCCAATCAGACCTCCCTTTCTTTGGGGGGAGGTTGGGCGGGTGATGAGGATGGGAGTGGTGGATGGGGACATAGAGCAGAGGTGGCTGTAGAGAGGGCTGCCCTGAGCTGCTTTACCTCTTCCCGCAAGCCTTCACGTCCGGGTCCTGGGAGGTACTGGTGTTCGTCCCGGGAGCCTTGGAGGCCCATGTTGCAGTAGACGGGAGGGTCGTTTGCAGTGGAGGAAAGTCTTCTTGTTCGTTTGCAGCAGAGGAAAGTTGTTCTTGTTAGGGGGCACTGCCTTCTGGGGCGATGGCTTGCGTAGTTTGGCGGTGCGATTTCTTGCCTTGCACGGGCCGGTGCCCGTGAAGTGCTGGCCTCCACAGAGAATGCAGGTAGGGATGCAGGAGGGCATTTCTTGCGGTTCATGTTTGTCTCCGCATCGCGGGCAGAGACCAGTCTTGGGGTGCGGGCACACGTCATACCTATGGCCCGGCCGACGACAGTTGGTGCACGCGTCTGGACTTCCCCTTGTACGGCGTGCTTCTGTACACTACACTCATGTAGCGTATGGTATGGGGGACTGCTCCGTGCGCAAAGGTGGTCAATATGTAATGAGTCTTACCCATTCTTCTGCGGGCTGCAATGATATTAACGAACGTTCCCCCGTCGGTGCACCGCATGCGAAGTGAGGGTCAGATATCATCAATGGTGCCGTGGCAATATTGCTAAGAGCAACGTGACGGACGACCCGGAGTAAGGCCGCGATCGGAAAGGAGCGATACATCATATACAGCCCGCCACACGGACATGCGACGGACTGCACTCGAAGCGTTTTTTGCACACAGGAATTACGTGTTGAAAAATCAAGAATGAAAATTGGTCTTGTGGAAGGGAAACGGCAAACTCTCTCACATACCTCGGTGGACACCTGAACTGAGAATTGGCCACAGAATGGCCAATTCTGCATATGTGGGCAATAAGCCATTAACACGGTGGCGTCATACCGTTACGGCGGAGCATAAATATCCCCTCCACCTTTCCTTTCCCTACGTTCTGGTCATGACAAATGGGTTATAAAAATACGCCATAATGCCTTCAGTACCGTCGAATGTAGCGCAGCGAAATGCAAGAAACCGAGGTGCCACGGTCGGAGTAGCTGGGCGTTTCAGCATTAATTTCTAAGCCGTACGTGTTTGCGTGTTACGTCTGGACCACATTCTGAAAGGCGCTGCAAATGTCATTAGTGTCTCGAAGCTCAACCGCTGCGATAGTCAGTAAAATCGCAGTGTGCAGCCGTTAAACGCCAATATAGCAGCTTAAATTCGGATGGTGCGGTATGTGTTGTGTTGTGTTGTGGTGTGGTGCGGTGTATGTGGCGTGGTGTGGTGTGCGATGTGGATATATGGTGGTGGCATGGTGTGGAAACGTCCTGAAGCCGGTAATAGGCAGTTAAGAGCGCCATAGTGGAGAACTCGGCATTAATTTCGACCATTGTGACTTGTGACTTCCTTCACAGCCACTGACATGTGCACTGACACGTGCATAGCACATGAATGTCTTCTGGTTTTTCACCTGCACACAAAACAAGGCCGCCCCTTCCTGGATTTAATACTGGGAACTAGGAATCAGTAAACGCCTGACGGAGGTCGAACGGCTGGTTGGCGCCAAAATCCCCAGTATCTTTAATAGTCACCTGGAATTCTTTTGTTGTTATTCTTGCGTACCAGCTTCATAGACGTAATTTAAATTTTTTCTATTTATTTACAAATACTGCTGTCTCGGAGGAAAGAAATAGCAGAAGTCGAGTACACACATTAGTAAAAAATAACACGGGTTTGCATAGAAATAGCATACAAGTATTAAAAACAGGTCCACACGTCCAAATTCTGAAGCAACTGAACAACGAACTCTTCAATTGGCAATGAGCGAAGTGAGCCGTTCAAATCGACTCCAAGTTTCAACAGTTGGCGGGGAGAACAAAATTTAAAGCAGTCTATAGGTGGTTTGAAAGGCACATTGTTTAATGGATGGTTCCGTCTGGTTGCACGTGCGCTTGAGGACACAAATGAGAAGGGTGCCTGAATGCCAGAAGACGTGCGAACGATCTTGTGCAGCATGATGATGCGTTCACGTGTGCGTCATTGTTCTAACGTTTGCAACGATAAAATGTGCATATGTGAAAAAGGTGATAAGTTGCGATCGTACCGGCCGAAGATGAATCGTGTTGCTTTTTTTTTTAGTGATTCTAAACGGTCAATGTCGCGCGCGTGATGAGGGGACCAAACATTTGAGGCTTCCTCCAGGATCGGTCGATCTAGTGATTTGTAAGCAGTTAATTTACATTTCTTCGTAGCATTTTTTAATGTTTGTTTGTGATAGCCATGTCTGCGAAGTGCTTTCCCAGAAATGCTATTAATATGAGCATTCCATTTTAAGTTACCGTTATTACAGTGAGAGAAATGCAGCGGATTCTCTTTTTTTTACCAAAGGCCATCGCAACTGTTTTAGTGAAATTAAATTTCATTTGCCATGCGTTACTCCATTCACAGAACAATGAAAACAATTTGTTTAGTTCCTGTTGATCATGGGCGTTAGCAACGTAACGATAAAGCATGCAGTCATCGGCACACAGGCGTAACTTCACTGCGGTGTGATTAATAACATTTGCTACATCATTAACGAAAATTAGAAACAATAGAGGCCCATGCACCGATCCTTGGGGCACACTTGAAGTTACAGTGACTTATAATGACCGTGCATGGTTGAAAGTGATGAACTGGGATCTTAACTATAAGTAGTCGGTTATCCAGTCGAGTAACTTATTGCCGTTAAATATGGTACATAGTTTACGAAGAAGCTTATTATGGCAGACCGTGTCGTATGCTTTGGATTAATCTATAAATATTGCTACGTTTTGATTACGGTTATTTATTGCGCAAGCTATGTCCTAAATAAATTCAATGAGCTGAGTGACAGTGGAAAAACCAGACCGAAAACCGTGCTGACAGTGTGACAGTAGATTACGACAAGTTAAGTACTGAACAATGTGCTTGAGAATAATGTGCTCAAGAAGCTTGCAGCAAGTGGAAATTAAGGAAACCGGTCGGTAATTACTAATTTGTTGTTTTTCGCCAGATTTAAACACAGGGATGACATTAGCAATTTTCCAAGCCTGGGGAACAGTGGATGCGTCCAGTGATTTATTGAAAATGATTGTAAGATAACGGGCACTAGATTCCGAGTACAGCTTTAAGAACGTATTAGGTATGGCGTTTGGTCCCGCACTTTTAGTTGTGTCAATTTTTTATTAACAGATTGTGAACCCCAGCGTGACTCACTTCGACGTTGGGTAACTGGTGTTGCGAGCTATGAATGAAAGGAGGATTGGTACCATCATTAAGATGAACGGCAGAGTGAAATTAGCTATTAAAGGCTACAGAAATTGTTACGGGATCAGCGCAAGGCTGATGGTTGATAATGAAAGATTCAGAGTCATGGGAAGAGGGTAATATTGTTTTCCAAAATTTTGATGAGTTCTCTTTCAAGAAGGTCGACAGTGTTGTATTCAAGTAAAAGTGTTTAACTTCTGTCATTTTTGTTTTTAGCTCACACTTGAGTGAAAAAAGCAGTGAATCGCGGTTTTCGTTTCGTGACCGGCTGCCCTTGCGCATACGCTTGATGCGTCTTATGAGATGAATTATGTCTCTTGTGTAGCATGGATGATTCGGGTTATGTTTCACACAATTTGCGGGGACGAACTAAAGCACACAGCTATGGACTAAATTATGAAACTATTCTAACAAAGGAACTCGCCGCGGTGTCTCAGTGGTTAGAGCGCTCGGCTACTGATCCGGAGTTCCCGGGTTCGAACCCGGCCACGGCGGCTGCGTTTTTATGGAAGCAAAACGCTAAGGCGCCCGTCTGCTGTGCGATTTCAGTGCACGTTAAAGATCCCCAGGTGGTCGAAATTATTCCGGAGCCCTCCACTTCGGCACCTATTTCTTCCTTTCTTCTTTCACTCCCTCTTTATTCCTTTCCTTACGGCGCGGTTCAGGTGTCCGCCGATATATGAGACAGATACTGCGCCATTTCCTTTCCCCAAAAACCAATTAATATAATTATATTATTATCATAACAAAGCATCAACACCGCACGCTTCACTGCCAGTCACCAAATCTCCGAAAGACGACTCTAGCAGTTCAAAAAAGCATGGTCATTAGCGCAAGTGAAATCTGTAACCATATTGAATATCGGCTTATGGGGCTCACAAACGACGTTGAATTGCATGAAAACACACGTATGATCAGACAGTCTGCCGACTACATCACACTGAAAACTGTACTGTAGGAACTGTTCATTAACAAAAACATGGTCAAGAACAGAGTTTACTCAAGTTACATATTAGACCACATGAGCTAAATCAAATGACATAGGCATATTATTTAGGGATACACAAACAGCCTTGTCGCGATCTCTTGAAATTAACAAGGTTCAATCGATACAAGGAGTATTGAAACCGCCTGTAATGATCATTTTATAATTGTGGAGCCTGCGTTCCGCTATGTATTCTGTAAAGCGCATGAAAATGTTTTCAGAACCGAACGGACGGTATACAGCACACACAACTGTTACAAAACCAGAAATGTTTATCCGGCGCCAAACAGACTTAGTATTCGGAAGTTCTGGCAATACAAAACTTTCAATGCCTTTTCTAATAAACAGAGCTACGCCCCCTCCTTTAGCAAACTGCCTGTCGTTTCTGACAACCCAGTAATCTTAATGCTAAAATTCTACATCTTATATAGAGTTGTCCAAACATGTTTCTGTTACGTAAATAATTGACGGACTGTGCACTCTACACGCCAACTGAAGTGTTCAACCTTATTAAGCAAGTTTGGAGAATTAGGTTCAAATTAGTTAATTTCTGCTCATTAACGAGTCACTCTGTGTTCGTAGGTACTGCAGCACGTCGAGCCTTAACATGCCTTTTGCAAACATCATTCAAAGTGTAGCGAACACTATCGAATATCAGGGAACTGCTCTGCAATCTATACTTATCTGCTTTTTTGTGCATATCAACCGAATTGTCCCAGAGAGCCTTTCGAATTTGCCGTTCAAGCGCAGTAAAAGTATTCACTACTGTACGTATTAGATCCTTTTAGTTTTATGGCGGTTTTAAGCAGGGAAAGCTTCGTTATAAAATCTAGAAGTTTAAAAATTACAGGTCGCCTCTTTTCATTTTTTTTATGAGCCAAGCCTGTCTGTGACAGCGCTCAATACCTTCACTTTAGATTCCAAGATTTGAAGACAGCAACTACGATACAGAAGCTAATAGCTCTTCAGCAGTTTCTGCTGATGGTTCCTTCAAGCCGTAGATGATTAAGTTATTCCTACGGGATCGGTTTTCCAGATTATCGTTCTTCCGGTAAAGTTTGGTGATGACATCTTTAAGGTTCTCAACAGTTTTCTCAAGATCATGAACGCGCTGAAGAGCGTCGTTTGCAGTTGAAGCGAACGCCTCTATGAGTGTAATACGCTGTTCAAAAGAAGCCATTCTAGAGTGGAGCGCGGAAAACTCTGCGCTGATTCGTGCTTGTCCGGCAAGCTGTTCTGTTAGCATTTCCTCTGACTTTGGGCCTGGATTAGTCTCGACATCGCCGGACAGTTGCAAGAAAATTCGTAAGGAATGCAGTGCGCAAGAAGAAATGCACACGAAGTGCTGAGGGTCTGGCAGCATCCAAAGAAACGATTATCTCTCCTATAATATTTGAAAGCATAATTGTGGCCTACTTGCAAAATGAAGCCCACATGCTTCCAACAACCGTTTGCCATGCCGCTGCCAGACCCACTGAAGAGAATTGGCCGGTGCGTCGCTTTTATGTCCCGTAGGATCCGTGTCGATGACGTTCCGGTGTATTGCCATGCGCAGTCGAGAAATGCGAGATCGACGGGAGATGAGGCTATGGGTGCACTGCCATCTATCGGTCCACTGCAAGAACTGAATGGAGGGCCCGTGAGGGTGCACTTTCCGTGAAGGAAGCTTGAAGAAGAAATATTGCCCAGGAAGTACGGGCCAGCAATGCTTGCGGCTATCTGCAAAATGGAGTACACATGTTTCCAAGAACCGTTTGCCATGCCGCTGAAAAGAACATCTTCAAAAAACTTGAAAAAAGCATAAACGAAATTGAAAAATTTTCAAGATTGTAGTTGTGCGCTTAAGAGTGGATATGCGAGAGTCTTTCTCTTTCTTTATTATCTTTGTATTTCATTTTAAAATTTTTTCTTAATTTTCCTATTTGAAATTTTATGTTCCTAATTCTATTTCATAATTTTATTTTTATAATAATAAGTCTTCTCACGCATTTACGTCGAATTCAGCTAATAAGTCGCAGGAAACGTGCTTCAAACACAACATTTATTTTCAGTATATACACTTCATAATTACCTAATTGAAATTTATCAACCAAACTGTTGCCATTTCAAGATCTGCTCACGCTCTACCTGATACAATCAAACTTTTCCACACCTCATGCTATATATCCCTTTAGAGTCCATGCCCTTCTTAAAGTTGGGTCCACCAGTGTTGCTCTACATCGTGCTTTTATGTTGCCTTTATTCATTCATCAACCTCTGCTTCCTGATTCTTGGCCGATCAGCCAGTGTGGGTAAGTGCAATTTTTGAAAGGCTAGCGACAACAACAGCTCCGCTCGACGCTGCCCGCAGTTATACCGGCTGCTGGTATAAGTCAGCGAGTAAATGCTTGTAAACATATACATCCCAGCTACAACATAGTAATGTGCAATGAAAGGAAGTGCTAAAACCGTGCGTTTGCCTATTCGCTAAGATAAGGAGGCAGCGCAAGCCCTGTCCTTCCCATGTGTTTAGGGCGTTTGGTACATTTCTGAATATCCAAAAGAGATAGCGGCTAGCGGCTTCTATCTTTTTATCTTTTTTATCTTGTTTCCACTTACTAAATCGTGCCGCGAAATGGAAAAAAAAAGGAATTTTTAAAGACTTTTTTGCCCTTGAGAACTAAATATACACCGCTGTTGGCGTTGTCCAGGTGTATAAAATTAAACGCAACGCAATGCAATGTGCAATGCGACATGACCATCAAATGCATTGCATACGCCATGCCTTATGACCTCGACCGTACCAGAAGGTGAGAAGAACGCAAACATTGTCTTTATTCTTCAGAAAGTACACGGCAAGGGCTTCAAAAGTTACGGACCGATCAGCTTACTGTCCGTTGCCTACAAGGTATTTACTGAGGTAATCGCTAATAGAGTCAGGGCAAGCTTAGACTTTAATAAAACAAATCATCAGGCAGGCTTTCGTAAACGATATTCCACATTACATCATATTCACACTATCAATCAGGTGATAGAAAATTGCGCAAAATATAACCAACCCATATATCCAGCCTTCATTGATTACAAAATAGCAGTCGACTCAGTGGAAACCTCAGCAGTCTCACAGGCATTGCGTAATCAGCGGGCAAAAGAGCCTTACGTAAAAATCTGGAAGATATATATATATAGCAGCAGCACAGCTACCGTAGTCGTCCATAAAGGCAGAAGTAAAGTTCCAATAAAGAAGGGCGTCAGGCAACGAGACACGATCTCGCCAATGCTATTCACCGCCTGTTTACAGAAGGTATTCCGAGGCCTGAGTTGGGACGAGTTGGGGATAAGAGTTAATGGATAATAGGTAAATAATCTACGACTCGCTGATGACATTGCCCTGCAGAGTCATACAGGAGTTGGACAGCAAATCACGATCAATGAGTGAGACAGGCAGAGCAGAACGGTGGGTACCAAAATTAACAAGCAGAAAACCAATGTAATATTGAACATGGCAGCAAGGTAACAGCAGTTCACAATTGGCAGCGAGCTGCTTGTAGTGGTAAAGGAAGACGTCTACTTCGGGTATGTAGTGACAGCTCATTCGGATTGTGTGAGGGAAATAGCTAGAAGGATAAGAATGGGATGGAGTGCAGAGGGCAGGTTCTCTCGGATCTTGAATGCCAGTTTACCAATTTCCCTCAAGAGGAAAGTGTACAACGGCATAATCTTACCGGTACTCACCTACGGGGCAGAAACGTGGAGGCTAACGAAAAGAGTTCAGCTTAAGTTAAGGACAACTCAGCGAGCCATGGAAAGAAAAATGATAGGTGTAACGTTAAGAGACCGGAAGTGGGAAGAGTGGGCGAGGGAACAAACTCGGGTGAATGACATCCTAGTCGAAATCTAGAAGAAATGCTTTGGGGCAGGGCATGCAATACGAAGGCAAGACAACCGGTGGTCCTTAAGGGTAACGGAGTGGATTCCAAGAAAAGACAAGCGCAGCAGGGTGCAGCAGAAGGTTAGGTGGGCGGACGAAATTAAGAAGTTTGCATGCATAGGGTGGGTACACCTGCAAAGGACAGGGTTAATTGGAGAGACATGGGAGAGTCCTTTGCCCTGCAGTGGGTGTAGTCAGATTCATGATGATGATGATAAAATGAAAACTAACCTCCACATGATTTATTTCGGTTCAGTATATTTCCACAAGCCCATACAGAGTGCAGACTAATAACTTAGCTTTTGCCCCGTATCAATCTGATCACCATGATACCGTTTCAACAGTCATGTGTTGATATAAATGATTTTAAAGCAAAAAGTAAGTTAATTGCGATGGTTTTCGCTTTGAGAACAATTTTCGACACACTAATTCTGTAGACAAGACCTGAACATTCATTATTGATCATGTTGGGAGCAGCGCAAACACAGGGCAGAGAGGGAACACAACGCAGGCCCTTGTGTTGTGTTCTCGCTCTTCCCTGCGTTAGCGTTGTTCCCAAGATCATCGTAAACGAACAAGTCCAACTGTTCACTCTTCGGAGCCATTATTGAACTTATCTTTGTGTGTATTTACTGTTATTAGGCACCCTAGTCCTGTTATGTTACTTCCTGTGCTGCGTGGCTTGCAGACGAAAGTTGCCGCCGGTCAACTTCTCTCAATGGGCAAGGAGTGTTACTGTTTCAAGTTAGCCGAAATAGCTCAACCTTGGCTCTTCTTATATTACCTCCTTTTGAATGTTGTTGCAGCATCCACCGTCGACATCCTTAATGCTTCCGGAACTAGAGATTCATTTTCGGATATTGGCCCAAGACGATGTGAATGAAAGACTAAAATGTAATCAAGAAGCCCAAGAGTTCCAAAATTGTTCCTAAGTTCTGTCTACGACCAAATTCATAAAATTCATTCTCGATCATAGATTTTCCTGCATGACTGGTAAGACACTACCTCCACAGAAAGGTGGCTTGGCAGCAGGCTCCCCTTAGTTGAAATGTATTCTTAAAAGGAAAATATGCGTCGCAGGAAGAAGTGGAATACTGAAAAAGGTGCACAAAATAATTTCTGATTAATTTTATCGGGAGACGCGGGTCTTGAAATTAGGACAGTATTGGAAGAATATTGATTTTGCAAAAATTCCATATTCGGAATTAATACGCTCTAAAGTTCCGGTCTAAAAAGCATAAAGGTGTAAACTCGACTTCCAACTACTAAAATATGTATATTTTTTCGCCTTCGAAGACCGAAAATGGCGATTTCAGAGCGAAATGCGGCAGATTTCACGCCCGTCGCTTCCCACGAGCGCGGCCCCAATGGCCGCCATATATATTTTGTTTGAAAACTGGGCCCCTTCCCCAATACCAAGTGTCACTAACTACTGTGAAATTTTCTTAGAACGTGCGCATGCCACTGTTTTTTGCCGCCTCTACAACGACCTCCGAATGTCTGGCGCGCGCACTTCAAATGGTATTTTCTCCTCTTCGTGATTTTGCCAACATGACAGGCCTTAAGGAAGTTCTTATGTTTTTACGTTGCAATTCTGATTTAAACTTAAATCGTTCAATACTGAACTGTGGAGCTAAGCTATTTTGTTTCGCTGAGTCAAATGCTAAAAATTTTGCGAAAAATAATGTCACCTAACTAGACTTCATAATTATGGCGCTTGGACAAAATTTATACATTTTTGTACCGTTATCTTCATCAACATTAAATTAGGATAACTACAAGTGGCAGGTCTTTGGCTACAGCCCTATTCGAAGCGGAACCAAAAACTAATGAAAGTGCCATCATGACCTGCAAAAATTAACCTAATAAGTGTTGATATTTTTCTACAAAATCTGAACTAATTGAGATATACTGAAACTAATTATACCTTTGGAAAACTAAATACTAAACACATATGCACACCTAATTTCATTAGTGTATAGCATAAAATAGAAACGTTCGTTCGAAACCCGCGTGCTCTTTAAAACGAAAGCAAAAACCTAAATTGTATTTTTTTTGCTCGTAATCGCTTAATTAGTGAATGTCGTTTGCTTACTTTTACATTATGACTAAGGCCAAAGCTCCACCAAAAACTGAACCCGTTTCTTCAATGGGAAAACGAAAATATTCAGTATTTAGTTGTGCTGTTTAGTGCTGTTTTTATTTTTGATTGCAGTTTTTTTAAATTGTTGAAGAAATAATTACTTAGTAAGCCATGCTGATTTAACGTTAACGGCTTTTCAGTGTAACGCCACATTAAAACATTCCAGAGTACGCGAAGTGTTTCCTCTGTCTCCCATTTACATGTTCTGTCTGCTCAGTGGTAGCGACCTCTGTGAGGGGTTCATGAAACACAAGATATCATTTTCACACTGCCATAATACTTGAATGCTCGCGCCTTATGGCAAGGTTGAGAAATAAGTTGGAGCGATTTTACTTTTTTTGAACCAGAGCTATGAGAATGAAAATAATAAGATAATTGGGCTATACGATGGTATTCAGCAATTCAGTGCCGTAACAATAGCGCGAATAGGTTTATGTACTTTTGCGGACTGATATATTTATCACAGAAAGGTTTCTTACCTCTAGGCCACGCCTTTTTTGCCCACGCGTTGCCTATTTAACGCGTACGCTGAGAGCGAAAAGCTGGAGGTACTTCGAGTTTCGTTTCCAAAGAAAACGAAATGTTTCTTGTCGCTGTGCTAATTTTCCAGGCACATATGTTTAAAGCGTTTGCAGACGACGCTACTGGTGATCCCACGAAGTGCCCCACGTATAACGAGGACGGAGACGGCTACGCAGTAAGCTAATATTTGAATTTAATTCTTTAGATTCATTGGACATAATTTTCAGGATCCTTGTAGCCTGAGATGTATGCAACTCTTTAAAGATTAGTACTAAATATTCCGAAAATTTTAATAAGCCTTAAATCTAATCGAATATCAAAGGTACTCGTGGGGCACATCATTACATTTTCATAAAGTAAATTAGTTTCGAATGTGTTTGTTTCCAACACGAAGTATTTTTGCGCTTTCTGCGGCGAATCACCATTGCAATGGCCCAACCCGTGGATCTTTTGGAAGTAAATTTGCCATTTTGACTTTTAAATGCGACGAAAAGCGCCAACATTTTGTGCATTAAATACCAGCTGGGTCTGCGTTCATTGGCCCATCGTTGTAGAATGTCAGGTGCAATGTGTAAATGATTATTTTGAAACAAAACAGCTTGAATAACACCGGAATGCTAAAATTCATGTGATAAATATAGTAAAGCGGCCTTCGCAGGGGTCTTAAGCTAATTAAGCCTTTCTCGCTAAGTATGTACACATTTATTGCCATTCCTTAGGGCTGGAATGTACGTAACACAAGAGGTGCCCTATGTGTTCATTAAGCTTTAAAATTGAGCATGATTGTGACGCTTGTACACACTTATCTTAATATACGCATGTATGATTTACCTGATTAATTCTCTGACGCGACCAAATATTTCCTTAGCGCGAAACTACATAGATGCCTAATAAGCGGACTTACAGAAAAGTGTACAATGATGTCACTTTTATCTGCCGTTCTGTACGCGACGTGAGTGCACTTCCATTCACCATTTAAACAGTCCGTACAGCAGAGAGAGCACAGTATTCGCGCAATGCAGCCCTAGCAAGGTTGTAAAATTATAGACTATTTTGGGAATAAAAAAAACAAGAAAAAATGTGTCCCAGCCTGCACCACCAAGTATAACGGGCTATAAGATGTATGGACATAGATTATATTATGACTAACAGAAAAGAAATAAGAATTTTGTGTCCCGGCCTGCACCAAGGTTGTATCAACAGTGGGTGCGGAAGGAAAAAGCTCACATTGTATGACTTCATTATAAAGCTAACTTCGACCGTTTTATACCAACACCCATTTCCATCTGCTGCGCGCAAGGCAAGAGTCATCATTGCGTGCACGGAATGCTAATGAGAGATTAACGGTACCAACAAATAGCGCGAAAACTTTTTAGAGCCATAGATAATCGAACCCTTCTCACTCTCAACGCAAATGTTTATTTTCATGCCCCTCCCATTACCTTGCACACCTCACTTCTTCCCACCCATCAATTCTCTATGCTCCACTCTCGCGCCAAAATCATTCGGCTCTCAAAAGCAATGCAGGTAGGAGCAGTCGTCCTCTGGAGCCATATGTAGAAATAGCCAGTGTGTGTGCACTGCTATGCTGGGATGTTGGCATGTGCATAAGCTGAGGCTTTTTCCACGTGCGCGGATTGTGTGCAGTCATATTATTACTGAAACAAAAGCGTTATCTGATATTTAGGCATCTTCCATGGCCAAGCAGCGAAACACGGCTCAATGAGCTTAAAATAGTACCCCGCACATGTTGCCGGTACATGGGCTCACCTCAGGTGTACGCATTGATATTCGTGAGCAGTTCTTGAAATGAGCGCGCTATGAGTACATTCATGCTTCTTACCGTTGACTATACAGTGCTCCATTGGAATTATTTGTGCGCCAAAAGGGA
This sequence comes from Amblyomma americanum, assembly GCA_030143305.2. Taxonomy (NCBI): domain Eukaryota; kingdom Metazoa; phylum Arthropoda; class Arachnida; order Ixodida; family Ixodidae; genus Amblyomma; species Amblyomma americanum. The sequence goes on from JARKHS020032187.1 coordinate 13,869, forward strand.
TAATAAACGTATGTGGCAGCAGCGTGGGCTGCTACCTGCGAGTAGTAACGCTTTTAACTCGCGAATAAGCTGAGCGGTGCACTGCCTAGCCAAGAACAAGGAGTAGAATGTATACATAATATGTTTATTTCAAGAAATGCATGCGAACGTCACAATGTACATGCATACTGGGGCCGCAGACGGCATATTTTGCTTGTGGTACCCGCATGCGCGGGGCACCATTTTCTGCACACTGTTCTGGCTGTTCTGGCCATGAAAAGCACCTAAGTGGGTATGTAATGTGTTTATTTCAACAGTGCAATTATTGCACCGGAATTTCAGGCCCATGCTGCTGCCAGGGCTGCGCAGTACCCCTGCATGAAATCCCAGCGGTTCATCACAATCGGACGCGGTGGTTGTGGTGACAGGCGCTGAGGGTGGTCAGGAAGTGGTGGCTGGCAGCAGCCGTTGATGAGCTGGCGTGGTTAGTGGGCTGCAGGTTAGTGCCAGCAGGCAGCGTAGCGTGTATAAGGTAGCCAAGCCACAGACCCTGTTAACCTTCCAAGCTTGAAGAGCTTGCCAAATGCCGAGCTCGAAGTCGGCCCTGCCTGCAGATCCCTGAAAGTTGCCCTGGAAGTTGCACATCAATTATTTCAAAAGTCAGGTTGACAGTTCAGCGTGTGTGTGCGTCGTTCTGAGCTTTTTGCCTTCGTCTGCAAGCGCTGTGGAACCTATGATGTAGCATGTATATCTTTCTGTGAGCTGCATATGTCAGATGTCATGGTGTGCAACAGCTGGAATATTTTGTCAAAATGTATCGAGCAATGCAACCAAAACATTGCATGTCTAGCACTTCAATCATTAAGTGCACTGACTCAGAGCGCACGAACTATCAATCCAATACTCCAACTGGCTTGCAACATATCCAGCAATTAAAACGAATATGTAAACATATAAAGTTGATCGCATTTAAAACGCTGCAAGCCGTAGTTTTCTGAAAAAGGTCAAAGAAAGGATGCCCACAAAATAACCTAACATCTTACCAGGCCTATAAAAATGGGCAATGTAGGAGCAATTCACTATGCACCTGATGATCTGCCTCGCGTCCACCACGCTGCATCTTCGGCTTTAGACGCTTTATACAGCCAGCATCCGCACGCACGCACGCACGTGGCATTGTAGGCTATCGGCATGTTCTTGACCGATTGCCATCTACAGTTTTCTTATTCACCCCTTTTTTTTATTCACCAGTTTCCTAGAAGAAAGGGGGCTCTACTGGGACCTGCACTCTAAACAGAAAACAGCAAAAAGGGAGAAAGCTGACCTCTAGCGATCTCTGTTTTTACTCTCATGCAGGCGTATTCGTGCTTAGTGTGTTGCAGATTTTGCGGCCTCCGAGCCTGAAGGAAGCGGAACTTTTTCAAACTCGAATCTAGTTTACGGCGGCTCTCCGTTCACTGTGACCGAGTGATGCAGTCATGGATGTTCCGTTGTGCCTGAGATGCTATGACGTTGCTCTAATATAAATTTGCACGGTAGCTCCTCATTGGTTTGTAATAAGCGAGCATACGCTAAAAATGTGACTGTTAAAAGCAAGCTTAAACTACGCACATCGGAGAACACTATCGAACCAAATGTGCCCAATTTAAGAAAGAAGAAAGAAATAAAGCTCGCAAGTTAATCAAAATCTTTTATTAAAATTTAATAACAGCCTCAATAGCTTTCTGTTAAAAAACTAAGGCTTTGAATTTAATCCTTAGTTCTGTTTTCATTCTAGCTTTTAGCGGTGAATGCTACCTTCCGTTTGGTAGAAACCACTTTCAGAGCTGAATACTTCGATACGTACCGTTGTATCACTGCCACAGCAACCGACAAAGACGACGAGAAACATGAAACCACCGAACAGATAGAATACAAAGTGACTGCAGGAGAAAAATGGTAAATCATGCTCCTGCTTTATTTTTCTTCCAACGTCGATCATAAAATTTGCGCTGATAATTTGCATATCACGTATTTTAGTACTTCTCGATTCATATTATTGCCACCATATTCATACTTACGTTATGTATGTTGAGGTCTACCGACGAAGACCTCGATCGCACCACTAATGCATAGAGGGTGGTGAAAAAAATTTAATTCCACAGAAAAGTCCTTTATTTTTCAATGTTGTTTCCGTCTGGAATCAAAAATGGCATTATCAAGCGAGGCAAGCGCGAACTAGGACGCTTTTTTATTTATCGGGATTTGGATTTAAAAAAAAAAAACTCGTATAAATATTACCTGCCCGGTCTTTTTATGAATCACACAGAATTGCCACGTGCTAGGCATAAAGATTACAAATAGAATCCTTATTACCTTTGAAAGAAAATATAAGACGTCATTAACGCGAAGTAAATGGTTATTAGGCACCCTTTCGAGAACCCACGGAATATAAATGAAAATTGGTTTTGAGGAAAGAAAATGACGCAGTAAATGTCTAACATGTCTCGATGGACCCCCGAACCGCGCCGTAAGAGAATTGTTAAAGGAGGGAGTGAAAGAATAAAGATGTGACGTAGTGGAAGTCTCCGGAACAGTGTTGACCACCTAGATAGCTTTAACGCACACTGACATTGCACAGCACACAGGAGACTTTTGCGTTTCGCCTCCATAAAAACGCAGCCGCCGCGGTCGGATTCGAACCCGGGTACTCAAACTCAGTAGGCGAGCGCCTTCGCCACTGAGCCACTGTGGCGGTTAATCACTGAATGTTTGAGTCAAAGCGCAGAAAAAAGTTATTTAGTACGTTAAATTGAAGATAAATAGTCCCATTCAGGCGCGTAGTCCATTTCAAAGTAGAGAATCGAAAGGGATAGTGAAAAACTCTGCCACATTGATTTCGATGTACAGGCGCGGACAGAAGTAAACGGAGCGCGCCGCACAAGAAAGAACTGCTTTTCAGCGCCGCCTACCAAACCACACGTAAGCTCAAAATTCGCGACGCGCATATGCAGGCCCCCTACCGGCGCAACCCTCTCATTGCTCCGCTCGCCTCGCATTCGGCCGTAGTCAGGGTCACGCTGATGATGATTATGGTCGGATGGTTGGGCCCTTAGTAGCGAGCGGGCATTTCGGAGCGCACAGACCGCTGCCTTGATGCCACAAATCCCGCGGGGGCGACGCTATCATTATGTCGTTTCATCTGTGACAGCTGTAGGCGCGTTTCCATCGCAAATAGCGCGCGTCCTTCGAACTTTAGTTTCCTCTGGGATTCATTTCCGTCTCGCTATAGACGAAATAAACTCAAAAACACTCGATCCACCACCGCAGTTTCGGGTTCTTTTAATACAGTTACCGTTCATTTTCGGCTTGCTCCTACGAGGAACCGACGGAGCGGCAAAGCATGCGCCCTGTGTGTCTGTACTGCACCACAGTGCTCCTGCATTGGAACCTCGCCTAGGCGGTCAGCTTAAAATGAGATGAAACCGCCGCTCTTGGCGCTTTTTGCAGCGCGATCCAGCGTCTCAAGGATAGTGACTGCTTCCAAATGTGCTGGATGCAGCTGTTGGGTTGCCACGCCTATATTCTCGAGCAGACCAATGTCTATATGTAACCGGTAGCAGTGAAGTAATACAGCTCGCACAGAAGAGTTTGGATCGCTTGCCGGGTTCTGTCGTGGCTCATATGCTGATTAGTGGGCGATCACGGGTACTTATATGCCGAATTTCGCACGCGGCACACGCAACAGTGACGCACTGCTGCCGCGGCATTCGTATGGGTGAGTCAGCGGGTGCTTGTAGTCATGCTAAGCTCCGAAGGTTCATGCAAAGTGATTACCATGAGCTCTGCTCCGCACATGACAGCGCGATACACAACGCACTGTCTCGGTGGCGATAAGAGCAGGATCCAGTATAGGGGCAGTTTGTTTCGGAGGAGACAGGCAGGGTGCATGCACTAGTGCTGCGTCAGCGCCTGGTAGGGACAAGGCGAATCATCAGTGATAACTGTAGAAAATTAACAGAAAACTGCGGCAGTATGCCGAGCGTTTCAAGCGCGTTTGCTTGCGAGTGAGGCGCACCAGAGTCCCAGCGGCAGCAAAAGTTCGAAACACCGGGGTTGTTTGCGGCGCAAACGCGCCTCCAGCTGTCTCAAACGAAGCGGCTTAATGGTAGAGCCGTCCCCGCGCAATTTGCCTTATGAAGACAGCGGTCTTTGTATTCCGAAATGTTCACTACCTACACAGAGCGCGACCATCCGACCATGATCATCATCAGCACGACACAGACGCCGGACGAATGCGAGGCAAGCGGAGCATTGAGACGGTCGCGCCGGAAGCGGGCCTGCATATGCGCATGGCGATTTCGAGCTTTCGTCTGGTTCGGCTAGGCGGCGCTGACACGCAGTTCTTTCTTGTGCGGCACGCTCCGCTTACTTCTGTTCGCGCCTGTACAAGACCCTCACTGTGTGGCATTTAGGCAAGCGAAAACTGTAGTCAGAATTCGAATTAAACTTTTTATTTTCTTCGCAGGCAGGCTGCTGATAAAAGCAGTTCAGTAGCTAGAACGTAGGCGTAGTTGGTAGGTCACCATCGGAATCCACGCGCAAAAGGACTGGGGACTAAGAATAAAAAAGATTGTGAGAGTGTAGACGTGCATGCCCTCGGCACTACAAGTCGTGTTGAGCGATCTAAGCAAGTGATAAACAGGGAGATGTTAGAGGCCTCGAAAATGACCTCGACGGGCAAATGACTTCTGCATAAGCAGACCATCAGTTTTGCTTTTAGACAAACAAATCAGGTTTAGAGGCATTTCTTCGGTTTTTATTTCAGATCGGCATTCTAATGCTGTGCTTACCATTTCAAGCAGTAGATATACGTGTATTATGATTCTCCCCACTCCTTATTTGTATTTTCATCGTAGCAAGCCTTCCTCGTCAAATATAGTTTTTATTGCTTTTATGTCACGCACTTACAACAGCAGCGTTAATAATAATCGAAACCAGAGTTTTCCTTTCATTTTATGCACTAGTCGAACTTGTTCTCATCGCATTTTTTTTCGCTATCCCTCTTTTCTCTTCGTGATTACGTGATTAGTCTAGCAGGAAAGACACTATTGTTTTACTTTCGCTAGGTGTCATTCTAAGCGATTCAAGCTTTTATTATAAGGGTGACATTAAGGAAAAATGCAGGTGTATGAAAATGATGTGTACATAGTGCCACTCCAAACGTTTTTCTTCTTAATTTACTGTTCAAAATTATACTCGTTGCGTATTATGCTATAGGTGTAGCGTGTTCAGTGTTACATTTATGAAAGGTGGTAGCAAAACTATCGTCAACGACGTAGAAGCAGTCAACGAACTTTTCCGTCAGTAGAAAATTTTCAGCGGTGTTTGTAGGATGCCAATACTTGTTCCTTACAGCTCTAGTATTAAACAGCACAGACAACAACTTGAAGATGCCTATAAAAAAATACAGTATGTTAGCATCAAATACACCTATTGCACTGAAAGAAGAGTTGTTATACGTTAGAACATCTCAGAACTTGGAATACTGGTGTTGACAGGAACGTCCATTTTTGGTACCGAACATTACTACGTCAGGACAGTTTTTCTCGTGGACCCGAGAGGTTCAGTTACGTTATTATTCATTTCCAAGCGTTATTCACTCATTCTTCTTCTTTGAAGGGCGGGAAGGGGGGGGGGGTTTGTAGAGTTCATGAGTTTGAATGAAGTGGCGAGATAATTTTGAAATGCAATAGTGACAGCAATAAATGCCTGTTTTGACTCCAGAAAAATGTCGACCCAGCAGAGAGAGCAGTAAAGTTGTGTATTGCTAAGAACAAAAGCTAGAAAATGGGTTAAGTGGCCCTTTACCACTCATCAATAAGTGTTGCTGTATTGCTCTTGCCGAAAGTTTCGTATCTTCATGGTCATCCAAAACTGCGAACACTTCACCGGAAAAAGATGAGTTTTACCTGTATTAGACGCACGATGAAAGCAAACGTCATGATCGCTCAATTCTAATTGGCTTCTGGCCTTTACGTTGCGCCTATCTAGGTTTCGAGGGTCCTGTGGGTGTGTGGAACGCGAGGACTGAGGCTTTCATGACTACGCGAGCCTAATTCTGCTGCCCCCTATGAAGCACACATCAGCTTTCAATATGTGCACAGTGAAACGGCAGAAAATAGTACTGTGTGTATTTTGCATTGGCTGTAAGAAAAGTTTGAATGTCGACAACGAGAATTCGCAGTGCATTGATTACTCTTACAGCCCAGGACATGATGAAAAACTTTTAATAGCCAGATAGCCGGCTGAAGAAAACTGCGACTGCCACACATGGCGGCAATAGCGCCTGCAACAATTTTACTTTGGAAGTGTCGCATTTAAATCTAATCTTGTTTTATGTTTTGAAGGACGGCTGCAAATTGCATTGTTTTTGCATGAACAAAAATTATAGTGACGAAAACGGGGTGTTGAAATATATAATTTTAAACTTCACTTCATTAACATATTTATTAATGCTATGAAGATCCTTTACTTTTCAACAGAATTGTTCTTCGAGTGCGCTAAAACCTTGTAGGCTTAAGGCCTCAGGAGCGAAGGAACAAGACCGCTGCTGCGAACCGACACCAGGACAGAACTGGCAGCGGTGGCTCGCGAGCCGTTGTTACCATTGGCATTTGACACTATGTGCAGAAAAGAATTTCACCCGACCGTCTCTCACCATGCTTCGTCGAAATGAGGCGTGACTTCTCCTGCCAGGGTTGGCGTCGGGCACCACGTGCAGAAAGGAATTTCACCCGGCCGTCTCTCACCATGTTTCGTCGAAATGAGGCGTGACTTCTCCTGCCAGGGTTGGCGTCGGGCACCACGTGCAGAAAGGAATTTCACCCGGCCGTCTCTCACCATGTTTCGTCGAAATGAGGCGTGACTTCTCCTGCCAGGGTTGGCGTCGGGCACCACGTGCAGAAAGGAATTTCACCCGGCCGTCTCTCACCATGTTTCGTCGAAATGAGGCGTGACTTCTCCTGCCAGGGTTGGCGTCGGGCACCACGTGCAGAAAGGAATTTCACCCGGCCGTCTCTCACCATGTTTCGTCGAAATGAGGCGTGACTTCTCCTGCCAGGGTTGGCGTCGGGCACCACGTGCAGAAAGGAATTTCACCCGGCCGTCTCTCACCATGTTTCGTCGAAATGAGGCGTGACTTCTCCTGCCAGGGTTGGCGTCGGGCACCACGTGCAGAAAGGAATTTCACCCGGCCGTCTCTCACCATGTTTCGTCGAAATGAGGCGTGACTTCTCCTGCCAGGGTTGGCGTCGGGCACCACGTGCAGAAAGGAATTTCACCCGGCCGTCTCTCACCATGTTTCGTCGAAATGAGGCGTGACTTCTCCTGCCAGGGTTGGCGTCGGGCACCACGTGCAGAAAGGAATTTCACCCGGCCGTCTCTCACCATGTTTTGTCGAAATGAGGCGTGACTTCTCCTGCCAGGGTTGGCGTCGGGCACCACGTGCAGAAAGGAATTTCACCCGGCCGTCTCTCACCATGTTTCGTCGAAATGAGGCGTGACTTCTCCTGCCAGGGTTGGCGTCGGGCACCACGTGCAGAAAGGAATTTCACCCGGCCGTCTCTCACCATGTTTCGTCGAAATGAGGCGTGACTTCTCCTGCCAGGGTTGGCGTCGGGCACCACGTGCAGAAAGGAATTTCACCCGGCCGTCTCTCACCATGTTTCGTCGAAATGCGGCGTGACTTCTCCTGCCAGGGTTGGCGTCGGGCACCACGTGCAGAAAGGAATATCACCCGGCCGTCTCTCACCATGTTTCGTCGAAATGAGGCGTGACTTCTCCTGCCAGGGTTGGCGTCGGGCACCACGTGCAGAAAGGAATTTCACCCGGCCGTCTCTCACCATGTTTCGTCGAAATGAGGCGTGACTTCTCCTGCCAGGGTTGGCGTCGGGCACCACGTGCAGAAAGGAATTTCACCCGGCCGTCTCTCACCATGTTTCGTCGAAATGAGGCGTGACTTCTCCTGCCAGGGTTGGCGTCGGGCACCACGTGCAGAAAGGAATTTCACCCGGCCGTCTCTCACCATGTTTCGTCGAAATGAGGCGTGACTTCTCCTGCCAGGGTTGGCGTCGGGCACCACGTGCAGAAAGGAATTTCACCCGGCCGTCTCTCACCATGTTTCGTCGAAATGAGGCGTGACTTCTCCTGCCAGGGTTGGCGTCGGGCACCACGTGCAGAAAGGAATTTCACCCGGCCGTCTCTCACCATGTTTCGTCGAAATGAGGCGTGACTTCTCCTGCCAGGGTTGGCGTCGGGCACCACGTGCAGAAAGGAATTTCACCCGGCCGTCTCTCACCATGTTTCGTCGAAATGAGGCGTGACTTCTCCTGCCAGGGTTGGCGTCGGGCACCACGTGCAGAAAGGAATTTCACCCGGCCGTCTCTCACCATGTTTCGTCGAAATGAGGCGTGACTTCTCCTGCCAGGGTTGGCGTCGGGCACCACGTGCAGAAAGGAATTTCACCCGGCCGTCTCTCACCATGTTTCGTCGAAATGAGCCGTGACTTCTCCTGCCAGGGTTGGCGTCGGGCACCACGTGCAGAAAGGAATTTCACCCGGCCGTCTCTCACCATGTTTCGTCGAAATGAGGCGTGACTTCTCCTGCCAGGGTTGGCGTCGGGCACCACGTGCAGAAAGGAATTTCACCCGGCCGTCTCTCACCATGTTTCGTCGAAATGAGGCGTGACTTCTCCTGCCAGGGTTGGCGTCGGGCACCACGTGCAGAAAGGAATTTCACCCGGCCGTCTCTCACCATGTTTCGTCGAAATGAGGCGTGACTTCTCCTGCCAGGGTTGGCGTCGGGCACCACGTGCAGAAAGGAATTTCACCCGGCCGTCTCTCACCATGTTTCGTCGAAATGAGGCGTGACTTCTCCTGCCAGGGTTGGCGTCGGGCACCACGTGCAGAAAGGAATTTCACCCGGCCGTCTCTCACCATGTTTCGTCGAAATGAGGCGTGACTTCTCCTGCCAGGGTTGGCGTCGGGCACCACGTGCAGAAAGGAATTTCACCCGGCCGTCTCTCACCATGTTTCGTCGAAATGAGGCGTGACTTCTCCTGCCAGGGTTGGCGTCGGGCACCACGTGCAGAAAGGAATTTCACCCGGCCGTCTCTCACCATGTTTCGTCGAAATGAGGCGTGACTTCTCCTGCCAGGGTTGGCGTCGGGCACCACGTGCAGAAAGGAATTTCACCCGGCCGTCTCTCACCATGTTTCGTCGAAATGAGGCGTGACTTCTCCTGCCAGGGTTGGCGTCGGGCACCACGTGCAGAAAGGAATTTCACCCGGCCGTCTCTCACCATGTTTCGTCGAAATGAGGCGTGACTTCTCCTGCCAGGGTTGGCGTCGGGCACCACGTGCAGAAAGGAATTTCACCCGGCCGTCTCTCACCATGTTTCGTCGAAATGAGGCGTGACTTCTCCTGCCAGGGTTGGCGTCGGGCACCACGTGCAGAAAGGAATTTCACCCGGCCGTCTCTCACCATGTTTCGTCGAAATGAGGCGTGACTTCTCCTGCCAGGGTTGGCGTCGGGCACCACGTGCAGAAAGGAATTTCACCCGGCCGTCTCTCACCATGTTTCGTCGAAATGAGGCGTGACTTCTCCTGCCAGGGTTGGCGTCGGGCACCACGTGCAGAAAGGAATTTCACCCGGCCGTCTCTCACCATGTTTCGTCGAAATGAGGCGTGACTTCTCCTGCCAGGGTTGGCGTCGGGCACCACGTGCAGAAAGGAATTTCACCCGGCCGTCTCTCACCATGTTTCGTCGAAATGAGGCGTGACTTCTCCTGCCAGGGTTGGCGTCGGGCACCACGTGCAGAAAGGAATTTCACCCGGCCGTCTCTCACCATGTTTCGTCGAAATGAGGCGTGACTTCTCCTGCCAGGGTTGGCGTCGGGCACCACGTGCAGAAAGGAATTTCACCCGGCCGTCTCTCACCATGTTTCGTCGAAATGAGGCGTGACTTCTCCTGCCAGGGTTGGCGTCGGGCACCACGTGCAGAAAGGAATTTCACCCGGCCGTCTCTCACCATGTTTCGTCGAAATGAGGCGTGACTTCTCCTGCCAGGGTTGGCGTCGGGCACCACGTGCAGAAAGGAATTTCACCCGGCCGTCTCTCACCATGTTTCGTCGAAATGAGGCGTGACTTCTCCTGCCAGGGTTGGCGTCGGGCACCACGTGCAGAAAGGAATTTCACCCGGCCGTCTCTCACCATGTTTCGTCGAAATGAGGCGTGACTTCTCCTGCCAGGGTTGGCGTCGGGCACCACGTGCAGAAAGGAATTTCACCCGGCCGTCTCTCACCATGTTTCGTCGAAATGAGGCGTGACTTCTCCTGCCAGGGTTGGCGTCGGGCACCACGTGCAGAAAGGAATTTCACCCGGCCGTCTCTCACCATGTTTCGTCGAAATGAGGCGTGACTTCTCCTGCCAGGGTTGGCGTCGGGCACCACGTGCAGAAAGGAATTTCACCCGGCCGTCTCTCACCATGTTTCGTCGAAATGAGGCGTGACTTCTCCTGCCAGGGTTGGCGTCGGGCACCACGTGCAGAAAGGAATTTCACCCGGCCGTCTCTCACCATGTTTCGTCGAAATGAGGCGTGACTTCTCCTGCCAGGGTTGGCGCCTGGCACCACGTGCAGAAAGGAATTTCACCCGACCTTCTCTCACCATGCCTTGTCGAAATGAGCGTGACTTCTTTCCGCCTAGTCAGACTCTGTGCCGGTCACGTGACGTCGATGGAAGCAAGATCCCTCCGACGATTGTAGAGAGCCTATTTAAGGGGCTCCTAAATGTACTTTTAAGGAATTCATTCTCTTTTCTTCATCTTTCACCAACCTTGGAATAAACTGTGCAAGTTTCGCACTAGAAATCGTCTCGTCCTTGCTCGGTCGCCATGGTCTACCGGATGCCTGCAGCCCGCCGAGCTTCGGTAGGCATGCGTCGCAACAACTGGTGGCAGCGGTGGGATACGCAACCCTGGAGACCCCAACTTTGACGACAACTGCGAGGCCGTAGCCTCTTCGTCCTCGTGACAACGTTCGGAAGGAAGGTGTCTGGATTCTTGACTGCATATGGTGAGTGCACGGCTTTTCTTCACTAAGATATCACTTGGCTTTACGTATTTTGTGGAAAGTACAGTGAGTGATCTTTCTTTAACCGTTGACGGTAGTTTTTTGTAGGTCAAGGTTGTTATAGAGTGAAGAGTTAGCAGCACTAATGGCAGCCATGAACATTATTGCACTAAAGAAGCCGGAATTGTTGAGCTTGGCCAAAAAGTTGGGCCTCCAAATTGCCGAATCAAAGAGAAAGCCGGAGATCATAGAGGCGATCGAAGCGATTGGGGCAAACGACTATGAACTGGAGGAATGCCGAGAGAGCATCGCAGAGAAAGAGGAGGAGCGTCAGCGCCTAGAGGAAAAGGAAGAGCGTAAGCGGCTAGAGGCCAAAGAAGAGCGCGACTTCGAAATGAAGCGCCTAGCGATTGAGCTTCTGAAAGCTCGGAATACTGAAAGACCTAGCACAGGGGCACGTGAAAGCGAGCGCAGAAGGGCAGACTTGATGGCACACTACGCAGTAGGAGGGGACATAGGTCTTTTTTCTGGTACAGTTTGAGCGCACGGGTGTGAAGGCACAATTCGCGAGAAACACGTGGCCGCAACGCTTGCTTACGTTACTGCCACGTGAGGTAGCTGATATCATCGCCTGCATGGGGAAAGAAGAAGCAGAGGACTTCAATAAAGTCAAAGCAAATCTGCTTAAAAAGTATAGATTATCAGCAGAAGCATTCAGGCGAAAATCCAGGGAAGTCAAGAAAACCAAAAGCGAGTCATACTCAGATTTTGCATACACCTTGGAGGTAAACCTGAAGGAATGGCTCAGAGAAGAGAGTGCTCTCGGCGACGCCGAAAAAACTGTGCAGTGCGTTGCCTTAGAACAGTTATACCGCCGGCTGCAAGTAAAAATCAAGCATTGGGTTCAGGATAGGCCAGGCGTAGACACTATCACGAGAGCGGCCAATCTCGCGGAGGAGTACGTAACCCGCCGTGCGTTCGAAGGCAACGAAGCTCCAGGAGGTGACTAAATACAGACCCGACAAGTCAGAGCAATGATCAAAGTCGAATCAGTATAAATGAAAGGAAAGATAAGATTCAGTGAAAAGTAGTGATGAGAACAGCAAGGGAAGTGAGGAGACACCTGTGCAGAGGGCAGAAAGCAAAAGAAAAAAGCTTTCGAGGCCAAGAAACCAATAGTTTGCTAGAACTACCAGCAAACAGGCCATATCTCCGTGGGATGCAAAAATCCCAAACTTGTGTTGATGTCACTAACTAGTAACGAGGAAAATCTGAAATCGCTAGAACCGTACATTCGAGACCTCGTGATAAATGGCAAACCGTGCAGAGCGCTACTCGACTCGGCAGCCACAATGGACGTGGTGCATCCGTCGTACGTAGAGGAAGGCCAGTTCACGGGAGAATGTGCTTGGATAAGGCAAGCCGTGGAAACCTCCAGTGTTTGTCTCCCTGTGGCCAAGATTCGTATCGAAGGCCCTTTTGGAGCACTGGACACTGAAGCTGCCGTCTCGGCGCATCTCCTGCTTCAATATCCATATTTAATTTCTAACAAATCTGAGGATTTGCTGCGACGCAGGGGAATCGGGTTTAGTGAAGGGATAGTGCAAGCCTTAACTCGTTCCAAGGCAAGGGAGCTCGCGGCCAAGGCAGTGTATGAGTGTCCAGTGGTGGAGAAAACAGGTTTGACGGAGGATTCGTCACCCAGCACCAAGCAGGACAGAACTATAGGGGATAATGCAGAAAGTACACCAGATAATGAAGGGGTCAGGAAAGCAGCGGAGCCTGAAATGTCTCACGAGGCAGAATGGAGACAAAAATTATTGAATATAAGCAATGCCAAATTTATTGCTGAGCAGGAAAAAGATTCCACCCTGCGTAACCTAAGGCCGGACGCTAAAGAAAGTGTGCCCAAACGGAACGTAAAATCCCTCAAGATAGAAGGCGTCCTCTATAGAAAGTACACCAGTCGAAAGGGAGTGCAATTCGACCAACTCGTGGTGCCGCATCCCTATCGCGAGCAACTCCTGCACCTGGTTCACGGGGGCTTATGGACAGGTCATCTGAACACTTGTAAAACAAAGCACTGCTTATTGCATGAATTTTACTGGCCCGGCTGCTTTCGAGACATAGAAGCATTTGTAAGAAGCTGCGACACATGTCAACGCACAGACAAGCCCACAGATAAGGCTAAAGCACCAGTGAGACTTGTTCCCATTATCACGGAGCCATTTCGCAGGCTCATAATACACGCAGTGGGGCCACTTCCTGCAACGCAGTCTGGCTATCGACATATTCGTACTGCACTATGCCCCGCAACAAAATTTCCCAAGGCAGCGCCTCTCAAAGAGTTAAGCTCGGCGGAGATCGTCAACGCGCTTTTGTATATCTTCGCGCGAGTAGGGTTTCCTGCAGAAATCTAGTCAGATCAAGGATCCGTCTTAACGAGCGCATTGACCTCGCTCGACGTTTCTGGAAAGGTGCGGTATTAAAATCATTCATAGCTCAGTGTAACATCCGCAGTCAAACGCGCTAGAGAAAGTCCACTCAGTCATGAAAAGGTTTTTGCGAGCCCTGTGTTATGAGCACAAAGCCGACTGGGAGAGTTGCTTACGTGCTGCGAAGCTCGCGCTTTGAACTGCACCGCACAGATCAACAGGTTTTTTACCTTCAGAGCTCGTTTACGGACGCTGCCTTCGCTCCCCTCTTCGCATTGTTGGAGAAGCCTGGGAAGGCCGGCCAGACGATACTTTGGTTGTGGCCTATGTGCTAGAGCTGTTGGACCATCTGCACACTTCTCAAGAATTAGCATTGAAGGAAATGCATAAGGCACAAAGCGATGCTAAGCATTACTATGACAGGACGGCTCGCACGCCACGCTTTGAAGTTGGGGAAAAGATAATGATCCTGAAACCCTCATTGAAAAACAAGCTAGAGGTTCAAAGGGAAGGACCGGTTGACATAATTCAGAAATTATCTGAAACAAACTACGTTATCGCGGTACCGGGAAAACGAAGGACACCACAAGTGTACCATAGCAATCTACTTAAACCCTACCGGCAGAGGGAAGAATTGTGAACATGTCCCTTATTCAACCTGAGGAGATGCCTGTTGACTTTCCGGAGTTAACAGCCGTGACGGAGGCAAAATACATTCACGAGACCATTCACAAGCTGGTAGAACAGGCGGAGTTTATTCCCAATCAGAGGGCCGAACTGAGGGAACTCTTGTTTGTATTTAAAGACGTATTTTCAGACACGTCGGGCAGGACCACTGCGATCGTTCACGCTATTGAGTTAACCTCGTCGGACCCAGTTCGTTCGAAAGCTTATCGCGTTTCGCCTCGTCAACGTGAAGTCGCGACCGCTGAAATAAACGAGATGTTAGGGCTAGGTGCAATCGAGCCAGGAGAGAATGATTATACCTCTCTTCTTATCTTAGTTGAGGTCCCAGCAAAGGATCCGCGACCATGTATCGACTACCGCCGGCTCAATTTAATCACGAAGGACCAGACTTATCCAATACCGCTTATCGAGGAAAGGCTTGAGAAAGTGAGCAGTGCTAATTTCATCTCTACGCTCGATTTAGTCAGAGGGTACTGGCAGGTTCCGCTGACCGAGAGGGCAAGCAGGCTTGCGGCGTTTATTGCCCCGATGGGAACCTTTCGTCCGAAAGTCCTGAGCTTCGGATTGAAGAATGCGCCATATTGCTTCTCTGGCCTTATGGACCAGATGCTAGGAAGAATGGAAGACTTTGCACTTCAGTATCTCGATGACATAGCAATCTTTTCTTCATCATGGGCGGACCATATGCAACACCTGGGAACCGTGCTGGGTCGTCTACGGGGGGCCAGCTTAACTGTTAAGGCTCCCAAATGCCAATTAGGGCGCGCGGAGTTAGCTTATCTAGGTAATGTTATAGGGCAAGGCAATCGTTGGCCTTCCGAGGTTAAACTGACCGCAAAAGGCAACTTCCCGCAACCACGCACCGAGCGGGACATCAGATCATTTTTTGGCTTGGCGGGTTTTTTCCAAAGATATAACCCGCGGTATTCCGAGATTGCGAGTTGTTTACCGGATGCTCTCAGAAGAACAGAACCACAAACGGTAAAGTGGGATGACGCAAAAGAAAAGGCTTTTAGCATGCTGAAGAAAGCACTAACGAGTCAGCCAGTGTTGAACGCCTCCGACTTCTCTAAGCCATTCATTCTTCAGTGTGATGCCAGCGGCAGGGGTATGGGGTGGTGCTCTGTCAAAAGAGAGATGACGAGAACGAACACCCTGTACTGTACGCCAGTAGAAAGCTTTCAGTTCGGGAGGAAGCATACAGTGCATCAGAAAAGGAATGGCGCCTGCGTAGTACGGGCGGTGCAGAAGCTAGCTTGCTATATCGCTGGTTCAAGCTTCACCATAGAGACTGACCACTCTCCCCTCACCTGGCTGCAGTCCATGTCTACGAAAAACGGCCGTCTTTTGCGCTGGAGCTTGGCTCTTCAACAGCACTCCTTCAATATTCGCTACAAGAAGGGTAAGCTTAACAGCAATGCCGACGGTTTGAGTCGTTGCCCCTAGAGTGACGAAAGCCTCATGCTCACCCGGGTTTCCGTGGCATTTTTGCGTTTGTTCATACGTTTTTTTTTCTCTCGAACTGTAGCCGATTGTTAGCTGATTTTACTAACCACGTCTTAGCGCTTTCAAGAAATGGCTGTTTTTAGTGTTCAGGGGGGAGGGACGCGATGTAGCAGGTTTTCTTTTTTTTAAAGCCTGGTGTGTCTTGAAGGAGGATGGCTTTGTGCTCGCTGTTTTGTGGTGCGGGTCCGGAACAATTCTGGGGGATTACTTGCCCACGCCGGAGACGAAAAGTTGCAAGACCTGCTTGGAAGACCAATTTCACCGGACAAGACCAGGGAGAAAAGTCACAAGAGCGCCACGAGGGCTGATGACAACTCCCAGGAACCTACCAGCTACGAACTAAGGTGTCGTCACCTCTAAGGAGAATCCTGCTACTGAAACGCCGATCCCTCGCACAGCGGCTGCTGGCCCCTACGCGTCGGGATCTTCCTCCGCCGCCGGAGATGCTGCTACGGTTGGCATCTGACACAAAGTGCAGAAAGGAATTTCACCCGACCGTCTCTCACCATGCTTCATCGAAATGAGGTGTGACTTCTCCTGCCAGGGTTGGCGTCGTGCACCACGTGCAGAAAGGAATTTCACGCGACCTTCTCTCACCATGCCTTGTCGAAATGAGGCGTGACATCTTTCCGCCAATCATACTCTGTGCCGGTCACGTGCCAGATCCCTGCGACGATTGTAGAGAGCCTATATATGGGGCTCTTAAATACACTTTTAAGGAATTCATTCTCTTCTCTTCATCTTTCACCAACCTTGGAATAAACTGTGCAAGTTTCGCACTAGAAATCGTCTCGTTTTTGCTCGGTCGCCATGGTCTACCGGATGCCTGCAGCCCGCCGACGAAGCCACGCTACCCAATAGTAACGTCGGTCGAGCTTCGATAGGAATGCGTCGCAACACTGGCTGCACAAGGCACGGCCAGGTGCTGTCTTTATTGTCTTCGCCGGGTGGCGCGCACTATCCGGGTTCTCGGCGCCACCCAAGAGAGGGCGCTACAGGGCCCCCCGCCTAGACTGTAAGTCGAAAGGGACGGAGAGCGGCGCTCGCACTGGAGCACTAGGTCAGGCGGCGCTGCGAGACTTTCCAGTGCGGTCTCCACGTAGGCTGGCTTAAGGCGGTCTAGGCTAACGGTATTTCACGGCCGTTCTGTAGGAAGGTGGCGGTTTTCGGGGTGCGGCGGAGAGCGCGGAAAGGTCCGTCGTAGGCCTTTTTTAGTGGAGCTCGGACAGCGTCGCGGCGCACAAAAACGTGGGTCGAAGAGGCTAGGTCAGCTTGCACGAAAATGGTATGGTGGCGGGACGGACGCGGTTGAGTAGGCTGGAGGTCTTTCACGCAGTCCAGCAGGCGTTGAAAGAATTCTTGTGGCTGGGCTGGGAGCTCCTGTGATGTAAAGAAGTCTCCTGGAAGACGCAGAGCACTACCATACACCAGCTCTGCAGCTGAGCACTGCAAGTCTTCCTGGATGACGGCCCAGAGACCAAGGAGCGCGAGGGGCGAGGAGTCGACCAAGGTGGCGCAATTGAGGCGGACAGCTAGGGCGGCCTTCAATTGGCGGTGAAGGCGTTCCACCATGCCAATGGCGCACGGGTGATAAGCAGTGGTACGGCAGTGCCTGGCGCCGTGAATATGATTAAGGCAAGCAAACAGGGAGGACTAGAACTGGCGTCCACGATTGGTTGTCACGGTGTCATGACAACCAAATCGAGGTACCCACGCAGAAATGAAGGCGTGGGAAACAGTCTCTGCGGTGATGTCAGGAATGCGGACTGCCTCCGGCCAGCGAGTGAAGCGGTCGACCATGGCCAGGATATAACGGTAGCCTCGAGACACGGGTAGAGGGCCCACGATGTCGTGATGTACATGGTCGAAACAACGGCCAGGTGATAGGAAGGCTCGGGAAGGCGTCTTAGTGTGAAGACCGACCTTAATCGTCTGGCAGGGCAGACACAGGTGCGTCCAAGCGGGCACATCAGCGTTGATGCCGGGACAAATATAGCGCTGGGACAAATATAGCTAGATGGTCTCCAAACAAGCGGCGCGGTCGAGCAGCTGCCGGTGGACCCCGGGTGACGATGTGGTGTGTCACCGAATGTTTAGGCGCCTGTGGGAGGTTGCATGGCTTGTTGAGCTCCGGTAAATCCGCCAAATGTTTTTTTCGAACTTACAGAAAGGTATCAGCGTGCGGATGCCCATGGGAGCAAGGTCGGACAAGACGCCCGATATAGAGAGATGAGTCACACCGTCGGTAAGGCGACGATGCCGCACGCTGACGTGGAGGTCAAAATATGAGAGGAAGTCTGAGTCGAGGATCGGGTGAGCCACGTCTGCGATGACGAAGACACATCGAAAAGTGCGGCGAAGCCCAAAGTCGAGGGTGAGAGATCGTAGTCCGTACGTGGCGATAGACGAGGCGTTGGCAGCACGGAGCGACTGCCCTGATGACTTGGAACGATGAGCCTTAGTCGGTGGAACCACGCTGATTTCCGCGCCCGTGTCTATAAGGAATAGGGTGCCGGAGAACTTCTCAGGCACCATAAACAGGCGGCTTGGACGACTGGCGGGACCACACGCCGCCGTTAGTGATCCCGGCGGGCGTTGCCCCGGCCACGAACAGGGCGGTGTATACTTCGTGGCCCGGTGTCGAAAACGCCGGTGGTACCAGCAGAGAGACGGAGCGCTGGGACTCCGAGCTTGACGTGGGCGCGAAAGAGCGCGATGAACGAGACGAGGAGGCCGGGTTTCTTGGGGTGGGCTGCGGATTGCGGTGATTGAGGCGGCAAGCTCATCGAGACGTGCCTCAAGGCGCGAAATCGCCACGTCTGTAGGCGGAAAAAAACAGCAGTGACAGACGGGGAGGCCGCCGCATGAACGTTACAGGCGAGCTCAGCCAGGCGGTCAAGAGTGACGTCGCCGGTAGCCGCAAGGACGAGGCGGATGGGTTGGGGAAGGCGTTGGAGGAAGAGCTCTCGAAGCAACACCGAGTCGTTGGGCATATCGCGCTCCCCGAGAAGCTATCGCATCCGGCGAAGAAGCTGGGAAGGGCTCCGGTCGTCAAGGTCTTCCTCGGTAAGGAGCTGCTGGAGGCGGGTGCGTTCTGACGGCATAAATCTCTCCAGCACCTTGGTTTTCAGTTGCTGATATGGTGTAGCACCCATGGGGGCGGAGAGAACGTCGGAGAGCTCACCGGCAACGTCAGGAGGAAGGCTCGAAGCGACATGATAGTAGCGCGTAGTCTCCAAGCTGATGCGGGAAAGGCAAAATTGCGCCTCAATCTGGTGTAACCAAACTTGCGGGTTCTGGGGCCAGAAAGGTGGGAGGCGAACCTGCAGTGACGATACGCCCTGCGTACGTGAGTTCTGTTCCGTGAATGCTGCGGGATCGGTCATTGCTCATCCTAGGTCATCAATGTAGGCTTAACCCCTACAAACATTTCTTTAGACAGTCCATAGACTGTCTATGGAATTTAGTCTAAGAAGTCTATAGACTGTCTCTAGACAAATCCTTTAGGCCAGTCTATAGACAATATATAGATTTATGGCCATACACTTTTAGTAGTAGACTTTTGTCTATAGACAGTCCATAGACAAATGTCTACTGAAAGTAGATAGGTCCATAGACAGTCTATAGACACAGGTTCATAGACAGTCTATAGAAAATATATATATTTATATTTACGGCCATACACTTCCTATAGACTTCTGTCCATAGACCGTCTATAGAAAAATGTCTACTGATAATAGACACAGGTCTATAGGCAGTCTATAGATGATCTATTGACTTAGGCCATACACTTCCTGTAGATTTCTCTCTATAGACAAAAGTCTACTGGTCCAGTAGACATAGGTCCATAGACTGTCTAGACATTCCACAGTTATGTGTCCTGGCAATGCTGTAGACATTTGTCTATAGACAGTCTATAGAGCTCTGTCTAAAAAACCTTAATAGACCATTGTCTGTAGACTGCCTATACACAGTCTACAACTGTTGAAAAAGACCACCACACGGTCTTCACAAATGAATTGACGATCAATATACTTAGAATTTAGTTTATTTCCAAGCTATGCAGGAAAGGAATATGCAATACATGCACCATAAGAATGCACCACATAAAAATAAATGTTGAAAGTAATGGTCTGACTATAGTTTCCTCAGAAGCAATCTTGCGACCTGTTGTCTGCAGTCAGTCGTCCGGGCATGTTGACCTGTACAGTGGAAGGAAAAAAATAAGAGGAACTGAAAAAAAAATCCCACTCTATCTCTACAAATGTGCTTTACAATACAAGGCATATATATCCTGGCTATCCCATTCAAGAAAGCTAGTCTATGTTTTGGTTTGGTTTTATGTGGTCCAAAAACCCAAGGTGACTCAGGCTATGAGAGGCGCCGTAGTGAAAGGTTCCGGAGTAATTTCGGCCACCCGCGGTTTCTTACCGTGCACTGACATTGAATAGAACACAGGCCTCTAGCATTTTGCCTCTATCAAAACGCGACCGGCTAGACCAGGATCAAACCTGCATCATTCAGGTTGTAGTAGCAGTACAATTTAATTTGGACAAAAAATATACAAAAATTCTCCTCGGTGAGAAGGCTAATGGCATTTTTGCCTGATGAGGCCATCCCAACCCTGAAAGCAGTGGCAACCACTATAGGCATATTCGAACACATTTGCAGTACAGTACATCGTACAACAATGAATATGTATGCAAACACACAAAACAAAACAAATGGACAACTCTGAGGACTGTGTGCATGCTGCTGTATATGAAAAAAAAGGTTTACAGATTCCCGAATACTATTTACACGTGCAACACACCGAAATATCATCCATGACACAAAACAAATTCTTTGACTTATTATTCTATTAGGTACATATGTCTTAGTGTTTCCTTGGGTAGTGATGGGTAGATTGGTAATAATTCAAAGATGACTGGATATTGATTCAATAAATCTGCTATTTGCATACATAATCTCACATCACCATAGTTGGTGCGAGATCGGGGCACCTGTATTTGATCTTCCCTAAGATGTGGAGTGTGTTTCTCTTTGTATTGAACCTCAATATTTGAATGGTGTAACATTACTGGTGCACGATTTCCAGAAATAACTTATATTTGAATAGCTTACTGATCTCTAGTATGTCATAGATCTTAAAGTATGGCACGCAATGTTCTATTTTTGGAATTTTTGAATACCACATATTGAGCGCTTTTGCAGAGGGTGCAGCTAAACAAGGTTTCTTTGTGTTGTGTCTGACGATACCAGGGAGCAGTATGTTAAACGTGAATGAAAGAGAGCATAGTAAGTTTGTTGCTTCACTGGAAACCTGTTTAATATGACAAAAACATGTGAAAGTTCAATTTGGAGAGCTTCTGTGTGCGAATTCCAGAGAAATGTTTCATGAAAACAACACCTAGAAAGCAAATCCCCTTAGATTGGTTGATAATGCTTTTCCGGAACTTCAATTTGAACTCACTATCTTTTTTGCTACCTTTAGGCTTGAAAATCAGTTATTCAGTCTTGTTTATCTTTAGGTCTAGTTTAATAAAGGTTAACCAAAAGTCTAAATAGTGAAGCCATTCATTTGCTTCTCTGTAAACGAAGCTTTCATTGCAACCTGAAAAAAATACATTAGTGTCATCTGCATGTAATACCATTTGAGAGCAGACTGGGGTGTTTACAATATCACTCATATATATCAAGAATAATATGGGGCCTAGAATGGATCCCTATGGAACTCCTTATTTAATAGTGCCTCGATCGCATTTGGTACTCTTTATTGTGGTGTATTGCTCCCTAAAAATTAAACAGCTTTCTATCAGGGCATGTGCTGTACCTTGGATTCCATAGAACGGTAGCTTTATTAATAATATATCATAATGGACAGAATCAAACGATTACTTGAAATCAAGAAATAAACCAAAGTAAGCTTTCATTTTCTTAATGTTGTCAAGAATTTTCTGTTTAATATAAAGTAAAGCATTTTAGTTGCCTTATTCTTTCTGAATCCAAACTGCTCTTTACAATTAAGTTATGCAGAGAGAGGAAATCGACAATTCTTTTGTTCATTATGTGTTCAGCAACTTTTGAAAAGACTGAAAACACTGACATTGGTCTATAGTTGTTCAAGTCTTCAAAAGCACCACCTTTATGAATAGGTGGAACATGCACAAGCTTCATTGGGTTTGGAAATATCCCTACTTGAAGTATGCAGTTGCATATATGCGTAAGGACTGGAGTTATCAGTGCGGCTAAAGCTTTCACGGGGGAAACTTTCACATCATCGTAGGCTGATGCACAGTTGTCCTTCAGCGTCATGATTATGTTGAGGACTTCTTCGGCGCAAGTTGGAGTAAGGAATACAGCTTGAGGACATTGAACATTCATGTATTGTTCACACGATAATGTACCATGAATATCATTTGAGGCACCAACTTCTACAAAGTGCATGTTTAAAAGGTTTGCAATGTTTTCGTCAGTTCAGCCTTGTGTAGGTAATGCACAGCGGTAATGTCGTCTTGTGTAATAGCCTTAATTTGCAGCTTTTCTACAATCTCATTTAGTTAGCTTAGCAAGTCCTCATCCTGGGTTTCAGTCAATATACGAAGCTCTAGGGTTAGAAAGCGACTACGCCACTCAAAATCATCTAGGTCCTGCTTCAGCTGAGTTATATCACTACCTACATTGTTAGATTCCAGCCCTTCAACTCGCTTCGTTAATTGTTTTGTAGTTTTTGCTTGAACAGTCAGGTG
The DNA here is from genome assembly GCA_030143305.2 of Amblyomma americanum. Lineage (NCBI taxonomy): Eukaryota > Metazoa > Arthropoda > Arachnida > Ixodida > Ixodidae > Amblyomma > Amblyomma americanum. The sequence continues at coordinate 36,333 of JARKHS020032187.1, forward strand.
GTTCTGAAAATCGTCAAACTTATCAGAGAGCAATTGTATTTGCGACTCAAATGCATCAAACTTTTTTGACAAAGGCAAAAGAGCATCAAGCTTCGTTTCAGTCTTCAGTAATCTGAGTATCACGCCGGAATCATGCTGCGGATTTTCTGTGGTGCTTGTGCCCTTGTGGTTGCATCGACAAGAGTCACATTTCCATGCTTTCTTTTTGGCTTCGCGCTTAGCATTAAAAGATTCTTCTGCTATTCCCGCACATGCACCACGATGAAAATTAAATTTGCACTCTGAGCATGTTGCAAAGATGCTATCAGTGTGTGGAAGACGGCAAGCACAACAACGAGCTATAGTACGCTCAGATCTTTTACAAAAACCCATCCATTTAGCAGCAGCGACGACATAAAAGGGGAACAAAATCACATTGAGTGAGGCATAATTATGCAGAAACCTGCACAAAGGTAGAGACGGTTACATGATGCTCTCAGTTACGGTCACCACTGACAAGTGAAGTCCCAATGGAAGGAATCTTCTTTTAAAGCCCACAGTGAACAGTTGATGCTGTGCCGGATTTCTGGGTTACACCGACCACCACGCCTTCCTGGTCCGCTGCTCGAGATTGCCGCCCGTCTTCAGGGCACGTGCGATGACCAGTGAGATGTACGGCTGCACAGTAGGTCATCTGCACAAAGGCAGAAACGGTTATGTGATGCTCGCAGTTATTGCCGCTACTTTGCAGTGGTGATGATAACTTGACGTAGCTTTACATAACATAACTGACGACTTGGCATAATTTGAGCACCTGAAGAACACGCTAACCACTGAGCCATCGCGCCGGATTCATCATTTCAGTAAATATGCATGACAAATTATAAGTGGCTGTTATAAAACATTGTAACTAATACCCACATTCCGTGCAGCACTCTACCTCTACCCTAAATACCTACTGCGAATTCTGACTTCTGTACGCATTCCCTTTACATTAATTGGAATAGAATACTTAGAAAACGTGTGCCACTTATCATCATTTACTCGCTACGAGCTGTTGAGAATGCTGCGCCATAAAACGTACATTCAGTGCAAAAGGATCCCTTGCGAAAGGATCCCAACTGGAGAATATTCAAGCATTTATTCTTATACCCGCTATTGAACAAGCGCTTAAAAATACCCTGCATGAAGCCTTGTACGTACGCCGATACTATGGCGGGCACAAGCCATGCAAAACCTACCAGGCAGGCTGCGAACCAGTTCACCACGGTTTTGTGCCCACAGCTTGAAACTAAGACGAAACAGCATACTCATACACCAGGGTGCGCTCTTTGGAACAAGCGGGTTACAGCGCTTGCATGCCGTGCTTATTATCCAGAAAAACTCAAACAGCACATAGTGGCTGCAGCAGCGTCATTCCAGAACCATATGTGAACTTCAGACAACAAGCTCATTATTGTAAGGATGAAATACCATCTCAAATTCAGCTAAGTTTTTACTTCAAGTGCAGCTCGGACAGAGAAGTAAAAAGGAGACGCTTGCATGCAGGTACCCCAAACTAACGCTGATAGAAAAATCAACGAAAGCAACGAACACGCTCAAAGTAAGAATTATTTCATTGAAACAATTAACGTGTTCATGAAAAGGCGCAGCCATAATAAAAAAGCGCGAGCAGAAGTGCATTCGTGGCGCAAATAAGCGCCAAGTTACATTGGCGTTTTTGTAATGTAGCAGTCTGAGATCAGAAACGCATACTCTGCCTCTCGCACAATTGGCACTGGAGAAATTTGTGCACGCGTAAGCGGGGTTCATGAACGAGCCTCTCGGAATCAAATGTAAGCCATCTCTTGTCAAGGCGAACTTTACTCAGCTTTCGAAATGAATTGCCCGCAGGCCAGTGGAGCGGCCAACGGCTCAGATAACAGGGATGGATGAATCCATACGTGTGCAACGAAAGGGGAGACGGGATGCAGCTCGTAGCTTGGTTCTTCGCGGTGTTTGTACACGCTCGCCATTTGCGCCGGCAACCACTTTTTTTTTCAACCATCACTCTATTAGCATTCCTCCACCGCCGCTTCACTACAACTTTGACAAACGCCTCGAGCTCTAGTCAATAGCATTACAAAACATATTTGGTGAAACGTCGCTGCCCACGACGCGCACCGAGTGAGCGGCTACAACAAACAAGCCATTAATCCACACCTCTCAATGAACAGCACTCTATGGTCCCGACCGGCGATAACACAAAGAATAAAAAAAATGTAATCCACCTCAGAACTTGATTGTGCGTTTCTGCAGATGCCAAGTAAATCGTGCTCACACGGCTCTAACGCGTAGTTTCATTTCGGCCTTCACTCACGGGCTAAGCGATAATTCTGGCTGCGCACCTACCTTTCAACACGCAAAAGCCAGTAGAGAGCTCGCGAGGAGGGCTTACCGTCCCGGGTTTCGCACCGAGTGCCTTTCCGCTCGTTAGGAAAGACATAGCGGCACAGACGTAAGCGCATTACTCGAGAACATGGCGGCTGCCGCTGCTCACACAAACGTGCTTACAAACGCCGCTTACAAACGTGGATAGAAAGTGTGTCGTTGCGCACATAATCTGCTCTGCACACACATCACTAAGAGTGGCTAAGGAGACCAAATGAATAAAAATAATCGTGTGGACTTACCGTAAGTGGACGATTCCACGAGAGAAAACGTAATCCACGAGAGAAAACGCCGCCGACGCCGACACACTGGCGCACACAGTTGTTTGTTGCCCGGATGATTTTCCGCCGCCTCCAGGCAAAATGGGCAAAAGTGAAACAGAAACCAATTTCACGGTCATGTCTATATTGGTTGCACTCTTTCTCAAGTGTAGCTTGCTCTAGCATCCAAGAACACAAAGGGCCATTGGTTTAAAGCATAAATTCTCCACTTTGCGCCGCATCTCTCATCGAATAGTATGTGGCGCCCTTTTCAAATAATTATAATGCTGCATAGCATAACGTCTTTTTGGCGTGTGCTCGTGTTTCGAAAACCGGTATGGACAACAGCGTGTTATCGCCTCCGATGCAGCAGGTGTACGGCGAAGAACGAAAATATACTGGGTTTCTGATTGTTGAGTTGCAGCACTTTTTCACGTCAATGCAAACTGAAAAGGTACAAATGGCATATCTTAATTCCGCAGGGGACCATGATCTTTGAGACTCTTCTTATCATGTTTCTGAGAGATGGGCACATCCTTGAATTCTCACCCCCGTTATTCCCCCTTATTTTACAGGAGGTTTTAAGGAGAAATAAATGTACAATCACTGATGAAATGCTTCTTAATTAAGCGCGTTGGACAGTAATGATAGAACGATGTAATGGTATATTCTCGAGCGATTCCTTTAAGGGAGAGAGTGTTCATTTGATGTAGTACAGTTTGCAGCACCCTTATTTCAGAAATGGGTGCTTTTCCTCGCTCTACCTGTCAGTATTAAAGATTATTGAATTATATTCTCAATGTGCGCCGCGGTTTAAAGAAAATTAGCTTTTCAAAGCTTCTGAAAACAATATACAGAAAGGTATTGCATTGCCGTTGGACAATATTTTTTTTATTCCTGAAATAGCAAAGGAAGCGGAGGACTCTGACAATAGTTGCGGTCACCCGTTGCAGTTTGGTTCATGGGGGTTTGACGTCCCAAGCCAACTCAGGGAATGAGGGACGCCGTGGTGAAGGGCTCCGGAAATTTCGATCACCTGAGGTTCCTTAACGTGCACTGACATCACACACTACACGGGCCTCAAGAATTTTGCCTCCATCGAAATTCGACCGCCGCGGCTGGCAACGAACCCGCGTCTTTCGGGTCAGCAGCCGAGCGCCATGCCACTTAACCACCGCGGTGGCCCGATGCAGTTCTACTCAGCATGCAGTGCGAAAAGAAATGAATATTTTATGGACTTAGTCGAAAGGCAGTGTGTACATTGTTAGATAAAATTAGGATTGTTATAAACATAAGACAATAGGTCTATAGACAATAGTTTATATGCAGTCTAGAGATTGTCTATAGACGATAGAAAATTAAGGCGGTGAGGCATTTTGGTCTATAAATTTTCTATAGGTCGTCTATAGACAAATGGCTGCTAAGCCGGTTATAGACTAGTCCATAGATCGTTTATAGATTGTCTGCACACGAAAGGAAATTATGGCGGTTATAGGCTTTAGTCTATAGATGGTCTATAGATTGTCTATAGACAAAAAGAAATAAGGCAGGTAATTACATTAGTCTATAGAAATTCTATTGACCGCCTATAGATGAAGAAAAATTGTCTACTATAGACTTTGGTCTATAGATGGTCTATAGACTTTCTATGCACAAAAGGAAATGAGGCAGTTATAGACTTCAGTCTATAGATAATCTATTGACCGTCTGCAGACTTGTCTGTTCCAGACTAGTCTACAGATATTCTATGGACCATCTATAGACGGAAGGAAATTAAGGCTGTAATAGACTTTTGTCTATAGATAATCTATTGACTTAATATAGACAAAGGAAAATTATGTCTGTTATGAACTTTAGCCTATAGATGATCTATAGACAGTCTACGAACAAAAAGAAATAAGGTGGTTATAGACTTTCTTCTATAGATAATCTATTGACCGTCTGTATACAAAGGAAAATTATGTCTGTTATAGACTATAGTCTATAGATAGTCTATGGATCATCTATAGACGAAAGGAAATTGATGCGGTTAAAGACTTCAGTCTATAGGTAGTCTGGACCATTTATAGGCAAAAGGAAATTATGCTGTTATAGACTTTACTCTATAGATAATCTATTGACCGTCTGTATAAAAAGGAAAATTATGTCTGTTATAGAATATAGTCTATAGATAGTCTATGGATCATCTATAGACAGAAGGAAATTGATGCGGTTATAGACTTCAGTCTATAGGTAGTCTTTGGACCATCTATAGACAAAAGGAAATTATGCTGTTATAGACTTTAGTCTATAGATTCTCCATAGACAGTCTTGAAAAAGATCAGTCTAAAGCGCGTCTATAGAGTCTATAAAAAGTCTATAGACAATCTATAGACCATTTTCATAAAGGAATGCCTCAGGAGCGAAGGAACAAGACCACTGCTGCGAGCCGACACCAGAACATAAGTGCCAGCCGTGGCTCGCGAGCCGTGGCTGCACGAACCACGGCCAGGTGCCGTCTTTGTTTTCTTCGCCGGGTGGCGCGCGCTACCCGTGTTCCCTGTGCCACCCAGGAGAGGGCGCTACAACCTTTCATTTTCTTTAAAGATGAACGAACAGGCCTTCACGCTTACTGGCTCTTATTCAGTAATCTAGCAGGGTGAAAGATAATGGGTGTTTTGAAAATCAACATGATAATTTCTAATTAAAACACCATGATACTGAGGAGAAAACTATTTATGTCTGCAATACCTTGGCGGAGTTTACATTACTAACAATTTCCTTTATTGTGAGAAAAGTATGGGCACTGTCACATGCTGAACAGTAAAAAATAGCTTTGACTGCAATACTTTGGCTATATTTTTCTTTGCTAACAAATCTCTTTTTCATGACAAAAAGTTTGTGTACTGCCACATTTTGAGCAGAAAATATTCTTGACTGAAATACATGAGCTCTGTTTACATTACTAACAAATCTCTTTTATTATGAGAAAAAAGTATGTGCACTATTAAAAGTTGCCCTGTAAAAGCCTTATTCCATACCATATTTCATGACAGTGGGACTATGTGCAGAGTCCCTATATAGCGGTGCTGTTGTCGGCTGCCTTTCCCACGGAAAAAATACTAAATGTACATCAACGTATTTTTTGACATGCCATTTATATCTTACATAAATGGAATTTCTTTTCAGAACATTCGATGCGCATGAAATACTGGCGTTTCGAATTAAATGCAATTATAAATTTACTATATTCCTTTGATTTGGACAGTGTTTAATTGGATACCAGAAAAAAAAGATGCAAAGATATAACTGGTGCACTCTTTTTTTGTTCAGGGATTATTACACCCAAACCTTTATATTTCAACTTGATCCTGGAACTAAAAAATATAACAAAATGATGAGCCTTGAACCAAGCGGTAAGGACCCATGAAATTATGAATTATTGCTTTATTTGTGCGCAGTAAGCGCAACGAAGACCCTATATGCTTAGGAATATTGTGAGGCATACTTTAGGACTAATTTTAATTAACTTACTTCTTAACCGCTGGACCACGAGAAAGACGTTTTATTGATGCTCACAAAAAAAAAAAAGTACGGCGACACAGAAAATGCATATTAAGGGAATAAAAATACAACCTTTGTAAAAAAATTCACAGCATTGTTGGGAGACTGCTCGAGGCGTCGAAACAGTAACGCTTGTGCGGTGGCAGGGTACCTACATATATCATAGAAACAAAGAAATGGGATGCTACATAGCCTGTTTACTTCCAATTACTTCGTCAAATGCTTCGCATTTTGCGATAAGGGTGGCCACCAGTCCGTATTCCCTACCCTGTGAGCAAAAAAGGGGTGATCATAGTCATTTACAGGAAAAAATCAAATGATGCCATTAGAAATTGTTAAAGGCCCTTTTTGAGTGTAAAGTTGCGGCTTTGTCGAAAGAAAACAGTGGAAGTGCGTGAAGTGTAGTTTTATTAGTCAGGGAGATGAATACATACCTTTTGGACAAGTGTACGTCTTAAACTTTAGGACCAACGTTGCCTTTGTTCGCAGGAGCAAGGATAACGTTTGCCCATGTGTGCATCCTTGGAGCTGAATGAAAAACCTTTTCGTGCGTGCAATAGTCTGAACTTACAGCCGCAAAGCCTGTTGTTATTCTGTTATTAATAAGCTTAATTGAAACCATGAGAAGTTCAATTAAGCACTTCTAAAAAGAGATGGTGTCATTCTGCGCGTGACGTGTGCGCACTTATGTGAAACATTTTTCTTAACTCTTGATACTTACAATACTCGCAGCGCCATTAGAAAATTACAGCGCGGGGCGCACAACAGCACTATGCAAATGCACAACTTTGCGGAGAATCACATTGTCTTGTAAAACGTTCCAATTGCTTATGGTACGCTGAAAAAATGATTATTTAAAATAATCTGTGTAGCAGTTTTATAAACGAACCTATAATTTGTGGTTATTTCGTGAAGAAACACAATACGGTTTCTGAAATTTGAGGCAATAATTCCTGTTTGATTGTTAAAAATGTTAAAGAACGATTTAAATCTAACATTTTTGTGGCGCTCATTTAAATGGTACAACCGATTTTCCTTTTCATATTAGCATTACTGAGATGTCTGTCAAAATATCCCCGTAACAGATCGGGCAGGAACCCATTGTATAATCTCAATTGCGTCAACATGCACATGATTAGACTGATCCCACACAAGGCAAGCATACTATTATAGCACCCGCAGACACGCCTGACACGCCACCTGTTTTACTTCCATGGACACATTCTTTAAATTCCGTTGCATAATGATCAGTGCTCTTCCCGCCTTACTATCCATACCATGTATATGCGGAGCATGCGTTCCAACTTCAGAAAAAGTTAAGCGCAGATATTTGCAACTCACTTTATTTTCAATGATTTTAATTTACAATGTACACCTATTAGAAAGTTTGCAGTTTTTTTTTCCAACTTCAGAAAAAGTGAAGCCCAGATATTTGCAACTCCCTTATTTTTATTTACTTTATATTCAATAAATACCTGTTAGAAAATTTGCAGCGTTTTTTTCCAACTTTAGAAAAAGTTAAGGCCAGAATTTTGTAGCTCGCTTTATTTGGATTATTTTAATTTACCAGATATACCTATTAGAAAGTTTGTAGTGTTTATTTCCAACTTCACAAAAAGTAGAGCCCAGATGTTTGCAACTCGCTTTATTTTTAATCACTCTAATTTACAAGATATACTTATAAGAAAGGTTGCAGCGTATTTGAACCGCCACAAAAATCTTATGAAACTACGTACATTGATAACATCAAAATAAATTTAGGCACCTCAAAAAATTTATTGGCATTCTAAAAGCCATATTAATATACCTTTTTATTACTTATAAAATTGAACAGCCATTTTTACCCGTACGCATACTTCGCAGAGGCCTTCTGTTCTGTGTTTGGTTATGCATTAGTGCCGCACATGAGGTTCGTTGTGGGGCTTCAGTTCTTTTGCGAATAAAGGTATGCAAGACTGCACAGTCTCCAGACATTAATGGCTTTGTTTTCACATATACATAGGTGCCCCTAACGGGAATTACAAATTCTTGTCTACGGACCCACTTTGTATTGTCATTAAAGCTTTATCGTTCGAACTTCCTCCTAACGGTGAGTACACTGAACTAACGAGAAGTTATATTCGAAGAACACATTTAAATTTTGTGCATGCATGGTGGTAAGGCGATAACTTCCAATTCTCCACATCTTACACCTTCATGTTTTAAGCGCCATTATTCTCTATTGAAAACATTTGTCAGTGCACGTAGTTAATTGAGGCATTCGAATAAGAAGTTAGGTTAGCTTTGCAACAGGAAGCCGTAGCTGTTAATTGACTACAGGTATGTGCACGCGCAGTCAGAAGCTTATATGAGGCAGCATTAGCGAGAAAAATTTGTTGCATCGCTTAGTATTCATGTATCGTTGAATACATATATTTAAACCCATATGTAGAGTAATTTTGATTGTTTATCTTGTACAGCAGTGCCTCGTTAAATAACTACAATTACGTTTCCTACGAAAAGAAATAAACTTTTGACGGATTCTCTGATAAATGTCTAAAGCGGTTGTGCATATTCATGTACAAAATAATAATGGTCGCAAAGGTAAACATGGACACATCAGTATTTCTCGAAAAGTGGAGGGATCATGCGACTACATTGTGTTTTTAACAAACAGGTGACGCTAGAAGCCCAGGAAACAGATTATACTGTCACCAGTGGCAGAAATCACGTGGCCAGATAAATGCGGTCACGAGACCGCCATATTGCAGCCGACATGACTGCGATCTCATGGCTGCCGTCTTGTCCTGTGGGGATGGTAACAAAATGTTCCTCCGCTTCCACTCCCTCTTAACTTACTTTCAGTTCCCTCTGTTTTTTTATTGGCAGCCAATCAGCCATCATATGTTGAAATTCTCATTGCCCTTCTTTTTACCATCCAGTCTCCAAGCTTGATCTCGAAGTAAACCATTGAAGGCACTATTAAAAGAACGAATTAAACCAGGGGTGGAAGACAAACTTACAAGGAAGAGGGCTATCGTGTCTTCCAATAGTCAGAGCTACTTTAGTTGCAGAGCATTTTTATGCTGTTTGTTTCCTTTTGCTGTCCAATTTATATCTGCCCCGCTTGTTCAGTGATCGTCGGCGTCTTTCTGCGTTTCAGTGTACGTTCGGTCTTTGTTTGTGCTGATGACGCTAAGTTAATGCTTAAAAATTTCCTTAATTTCAGCTATGATCAATACGCCGTCCAAATTTCTCGCACCCAAATGAAACTGAAGAAAAAAAATGTTGTACCTCTTTCTATTCGATGGGCACCGTATAACAGAGCGTAGTATTTTAACTTTTACAGGGTTTATTTTAAAAATAGCGAGAGATACATCGGCGTGGCTTCTTGCGCTGGAATGTACAGCAAGGCTGAGAATAAGTACATCGTATAGATAAAATATTTAGAAGAGTAATTTCCTTAAATCAACTCATAAACGGTGTTAATTTTTATTTTGAGGGCGAAGGCAATAGTGTCTTTTGAAACTGATACCTTGAAAATCCATGCTGAGTTCTGTATTGAAATTTTTTTATTCGGTAATGCAGTGGGAAATGTCGAAAGTCTAAGACATGCACTTGCAGGCTTGTTGAGTTCGTTTTGCCGCACAAGCAGTTATATAAATGGCGTGGCTGTGCGTGGTAATGTCGCCAAAATCGAGTTAATTTCTTCTACACTAGATGCACCTACTGCTCCTCTATTTGATGCATATTAAGACGCTCAGACAAAATTTTTATTATTATGCACTGTGGGAAAGCAAACCGAACGAGCTTTGAAATGTGTAATATTGACGTCCGATATTTCGAACCGAATTCCTGAGTAAGAAAATTTAAAACGCTGCTCAATTTTGGTGTTAACGACCATCAATTTCCTAATATAACTTTGCCCCCTAAAATAAGCGACAATATTTTATTAGTTAATTTAATTCAATTATTAATCGAAATGATATCATATGAGGCATATCATGAACACCCTGATGTACAGTCGGGGACAAATGTCTGGGGAGCACGTGTTCCTCAGAGGAAGCCAAAAGCTTAATATTAGCCGGTGGCTGCAGGCCACAGTTGTGTAAATGAAAGAACCAAATTTTGACTTTCATCTCCACAGGTGCGGTCTCCACCCGCCGGCTAATAGCCTATCTACTCTCTTCGTTTGAGGAAAACGTAGTCTGCAGACTTTTGTCTCCGACCGTACAATCCATTTCAACCGATCGCATTGATGTATGTCTCACTGCTTTTAAAACAAAAATATGCGAAGGGTAAAAAAATAATCCTTCATAAGGTGTGAATCAAGTGTTGTATTTCCTATTCTGCGGTACCTGCTGATATTAGCAAAAACGAATATGTGTTTAGTAGTTGTTGCCTTCTATTGTGACGGGCACATTCTTGCAGTGTAAGTTCTAGGCTGCTTGAAGAGAGCCACAGTGAGAGTGTAATTAGCTCGAGACATAATATCAGTTGGTTCAGAGAGAATAATTCTTATCGTGGTAACAGCAAAAGACGTTTTTTTGGTAACAGTGCCTCTTGCTGGTCTAGTTGGTGCAACATTGCGTAACAAAAGTAAAAACAGCGCTAATTTTTACACAAACCACACAGAAAGACCAGGCAGGACGGGCGCTGCCAGTTCTGCCTGGTCTTTCTGTGTGGTTTGTGTAAAAATTAGCGCTGTTCTTACTTTTGTTACACAACGTTATTGGGTATTAAGCAACATATACCGTTTCTGTCAGATAAAGGCAGCCGCTTGTTATGGCCTTGAATCTGTTTGCTGGAATCGTAAAGAGTACGGAGGTTACCTGAAAGTTGATATTGTCACGCATTATGGACGACAGCCTGGCAGTTTTTACATCAGCAATGAACGTTTCCAGAAGTAACCGTTTGTTGATCTGACTCTCATCCACAAAGAAATGAATGAGTCGACGGCGGCGATAGAAAAAAAACGTGCTCGGCGGTCATCGAACAGAATACTCGCCAATCTGGGCAGCGCTCAATTTAAAGCTGATAGCGAACTTTCGTGGTACGGCGCGCAAAGTTATCACACCGATCTGTAACAACGTGGAAGCGGCTCCGCCTGGATGCGCCCAGTTGAGATAAATCTTGTCGCGTCTTCAGTCACAACATAGGGATGAAGCAGCGTGGCCATAGATTTGAAGAATGAACAAATAACCATTAGAAAGCGTTTCGTGATTACAACCCTCCCAGGAAAACATCGACCTGGTGATTTATAACGAAAAGAAATGCGGGCAAAATAAACACTAACAGTGCAAAAGCATTCAATGAAATGCAGGCACTGTTCCCATTAGCGTGCACAACAAGGTTTTAGGTACACAACATGTGAAATTTCCGGACGTGCACGGCACTGCTGAAACACTGTCGTTCTGTCTGGGCTTCTTCGTAGTGCGGCTCTCCAAGTCGACGAACTATCTTGTACGGGCGGAACTAGCGGAATAATGCGGCGCTCTAAGTTGTCCGCTTACCGATCAACCCCGCCTTTCAGCATGTGGCGGATCTAAGAACTGCTCAAATTAACGCATGATTATCTGAATGATGTGAGTGAAACCCGCCGAATCGACATGCTGAAGGGGCGCTGTAACAAGATAGTCAGTGGAAATATTGACCCAAAGTCATCTATTCGTTGAGTCTTCATTCTTCAAAACTGCCGGAACGGGGTTTACATCAAAAACAAAACGGTAAAGACGGGTGTCGGCATCTTCGAAGAATGAACACCCATTATCAAGCGTTGCGTCAATATTGCCACTGACCATCTTGCGATAGGGCCCCTTCAGTATGTCATTTCGGCGGGTTTCAGTAATGTCATTCAGTTAATCGTTCTTGAATTTGAACACTTCTGAGGCACTCACCACATGCTGCAAGGCGGTGTTCGGAGGTGGTTGAAATCTAGGGACCGTAATTCACTGCAGCGAAACAGAAGTTAAAGCGGTGGTGTGACGAACGTTGCAAACAATGTCCTGCGCCTCTTCTAATGCAAGCAACGAAAATATGAGCATTGAAAGCATTGCTGGCAGGGAAAAAAATTCTGCGCTCGCTATTTTAAGCAGAGGTTTATAGGTAAGCGGTTCCTTTTAGAGTCTCGCAATATTTTGCTTATCGTTTAATGCCCTATAAAGAACATCAGGCTTTGTTTTCATTTATCGCCTTTTCAACCAAGTAACGAGAAACATTTCTCGTTAATTTTTGCTCTTCTCTTCTGAAGGTCATTATGTAGACTACACGTCTATGAAGATACCAGCCTAATGCGCTTGTTGTGAATAATATTCGTGGAAAATAAGATTTAAAGAAGATGCAGGCCTTCTATGTGCCTTAATGTGGCGCTGACGAAACCATTGAGACACCTCTAGAGGAAGAAAAAATATATGTAGCTTCCATGACCGAAACATTACAAACTGACATTTAATTTCACGCTGGGATAGTTCCATGAACAAATATCTTCATCCATATTCTTCTAAGGGAAGTAGGACGAAAACTAGCGGTTTCAAGTTACTTTCGCTCACTATGACTCTGCGACCTAATCTTGTAGCCTGTGTTTGCGAGCTTAGATGCGCATTCGAGAACGGCTAGTATATCCAATTGTGTGTGCGAAATGCGACACTGGTACGCCGCGAGTTACTCCCTGCGCAAGAAGGACAACCACGGATATGCTAAACCCATGCGTCCTTTCACCGAAATTTATATTGTACCGATACGACGCAGAAAGTGCTGCTGTTTAATCGAGCGCGACACTTTGCTGTGCCCCGTCTTCGTCGTGTTCGATCCTTTTTTTTCTGCCTTCGTCGTTGCTTCGAGCGGCGCGCTTCATTATATTGGGGTACTGTCAATATTATTAGAACCAATATTAATACTTGCACCAACATTGGCCAATACTAAGGTAGTCTTAATTGGATGAATCCCTCTTTCGCATGCCTACGTGTTAACTGTGCTTCTTTAGTCGGTGTCCTTCGTAGGTGTCGTCTGGAGCTTCGCCCACTATCCTACGACCGCAGTTTAGTGCAGGAGTTTGCTCAAACGTGACCCCTCTGCAGTGCCAGTCTCTAAGCAAGGCCAAAGACTTGTGTGTGCTGGGTGTCCTATCTGAGAGCTTCAACGCATGACATAACTTATGCGTTTCGATGGTGACACGTTAATGCGATTTAAGGCGACTGCATTGTGAGCGCCAGTAGCTATGTTTATGCCGCTTTCGACATCGCATCGGAATTGTTAGACAGGTTGTGCGCCGAGTACAATAATACGAAGAACATGGAACTTGACCACGTTCGTTTCACTGAGGCGACGAAGCTTACTTGGCCTCCCGGAATTAATCGGTTTGCGCAGAACAAAAATGCTCTCACTGGGGCCGTTGCATTTGACGAAGCCGTAGCTACTCCTCCCGTTGAACCACTTGTCCATGCCTCGCACACGCTATTGAATAATCGAAGCGTTCGTTCGTTGTTGACCTTACCCATGTTGATAATGGAAGAGCGGATCCTCGGCAGACGTCTCGAAGGAGCGGACCGTAACGCGCTGACTTCAAATGCCGCGTAATACGGTGGCCACGTGCACTATAGCGTAGCCGGATTCGGTGTCCTTAGTCACCTCAATAGCCGTATGTTTGGAACCATGCAAACCATCTCCGACGTACTGCGGAGCTGCAGGCGAGGGCCCAGTAATGTAGCGCACCTGTGCAGGCGACGTTTTTCATAAACGCTCCTCGCGAACTCGTCACCGTGGGATTGCTGCCACGACCGCATCTTCATGAACTGGGCGTTGAATGCAATGAACAGGTAGGCGAAAAAGGCGTGTAGAGCTGCTGTTCAGTCCGGCCAAGCGGAATGGTGGTGACCCTCATAACAATTCCGATGATATCGAGAAAAATACACAAATATTGCAATAGCAGGATTTCTTCTGTTCTGATTTTGTTCATAAAAACAGTATGAACAGAATCCATTTGCACATTTACACTGATTTCATACTTGCTGCATACTCCTGCTTTTCTTTTCAGGCACAGTTATCCCACAGGAACGCGACGCAGACAACGCCGAAAATGTGCATGGGCCATATGACTGTATGTTGTGGATAAAAGATGACAAGCAGACCACTCCAGATGATTGTTGCAGAGATTACTTCAAAAAACTTTGCCATTATACAGCAGTGCGCCAGGCTTTCTCGAAAATAGAATGCGAGAAGAGACCTTCTGAAAGTAATCCTGAGGATGATAGCAAGACCGTCACATATTGATGTCACTGCAAGTCAGTGCCATGTGGCTTAAGGCTATTCACCAGAACAGTGATACCACTGCTTGCCTCGCTTGCTATAAAGTTAGGCAATACCTTACATGTATGTACTTCTACTCTAAATAAATGTTGCATTCTTTAGCTCTGCGTGCCTTCTTTAAACAATTTTTCCAATCATACATCGTGAGTAGCAACTATAGTGAGCCCGGAGCACTCCGGACTATTAGCATTGAGGTCCAAGCTTTTTGCTCTGCTTTGGAACCTTCTAGTTCTGCAGAATCTCTGTTCTATCATGCAGTGCAATACCACTGTTCAATACTAATTCCAATTAGAAAGTCGCTTTTGGAAAATATTCTCTTCTCAAAAGAAGACCAATAATTAGCCGCCTTTATTGAGTCACGAGTCCATCATGCATACGAGAGACGCGAAGAGCCTCTGAATGCAAGGACAAGTTAGCAAAATATTTCTCCTATTGTTTCTTTAACCTGTTGTTCTTCTTAGACTTGAAAATGATTAAAAAACAGGTTTTGAATATGTGATGCATGAGTAGGACACTACGATAAGACACATGTTTTCGATGAGAAGCAGTGCATGTGATAGCTCTTTTCCAACATGCTTGAAATCACTCATATTTATAAACGAATTTTTATTGAAAGCAAAACTATATAGTTTTCAAAACTGATGTCTCAACAGTATCTTTCAGGGGAAGCAAAAAGTTATATGGCGTATTTTTTGAATGCTGGCGTGTTTTTCTCTGCATGGTTCTTATCCAACGCAGTTTCTCTCACAATTGTTTTTGTTGTTGTTGCTGAAGGGGTATCACGAGCTCTGCCAGATTTTCGAAAGACGAGCCGCCTATTCGAAACCTGAACATTCTATTGGAATGCATTCCAGCGATTGACCGCGACGCCGTTCCTGGATGTCAGCGGCCCGTACGACAGTGTAGCTCTATTTTGGGTGCTTCGAAGCTGCCGATCTCGGTGGTCGCGTGCACCGTTGGATGCGTAGTTTCCGTTTGACAAATTACTTTTCATGTCGACTGAGGCCTAAGCGACGTTTTCCACTGGAGTCGTAGAGTGTGGAATGCTCTGCAATCTTACACCTGTTGGCTTTGTCGAGTCACTGGCACAGCCGGCCCAGCTTTCTATCTATGCGGAGGACATCTGTATCTTAGCGTTAGAAGTTACGCCCTTATCAGTTCGAGCAAGGATTGAAAGGGCAGGAAGTATTTTTACAACTTGCTTTCACTTGCGAAGACAGGAGAGTTCCACAGAAAGTTCCCTGGTTGCTTTATATGGAAGAGAATGTATTACTGTCGACAATTTAACAATGCTCATTTTCTATCACAAACGACATCGGTTTCTTTTTGTTATCATCCAGAGTTTACCATAAAACCTTCATGCTTGACGCGTAATAAAGAGACCCACTGCCATTGCTCACTTCCTTTTTTTTTCGTGATAACTTGTACGGCGTGTAAATGTGGTCTATCAACTCGAAATATAAAGTATTATTGATGTTATTCATCTGGCAAAATCTTTGTGCGCTTGGAAGCATACAAAAAAATATGAGCTGTACAAAGTGTACAATCGTGTTACGTCGCTAGTACGCGCATTGCGTGTATCGTGGTTTAGTGGAACACAGACGGACGGTCGGGAAGGAAACCGCTTATTCGTACCGATCAGCCGGCTTATATAGAATGACAAGTAGAGGGTGAGAGGGAATGCGTGAGAATCGTGCGCGTTGAGCTTGTGCCAAAGTCATAAGGCGGCCCGTTTACAACAAAGCGTCATCTCTCCGGATGAGCTTAGAATTGCATAAATGTGCCCCTACACCAGCAACCGTTCTAATTGCCCGTGAGCATAAAATTACTATCAACACTACGGTTGAGACTCTGAGAGCACGTACCACTCTTTACACGGATTCTTAGTCAGCATCTTGCCAGCCTTCTCATTGTCCGCCAAAGCGCCGTATTTGCTACTAATAACCAGGCTTCAAGGTTTGCTTCTCAGTTTGTAAGTGAAGCTCTTCGCCGCCACCGAAGCTCTAAATCTCTGTAAGGTAAGCGGACCCCTTGCCCTCACATTTCAGGAAATTTAATCGGTAGGGAAGGCATAAGGACGCCACTATAAGAGCGAGAAGAAAACCATAGAGCCCAGTTTCTCTTCGCAACAGAGAGTGCAAATTTTGGAGAAAATAATTTATGCCCACCGCATCATTGTGCTATCAAAATTGACACCAACCTCAAGACAGTTCTCTTTATTATGAAGCCTGAATTAACCTCGCGCGCTTCCTTGCATGACCCGCATCAGGAAGAAAGCCGATAGTTGTTGCCCAGAACGCAGCAGATCACTCGAAAATATATGTACCACGTCCATAGGCTACCAGCCCATACAACAGCTGAGAAAATTACTGCTGAACTTAGTTCTTGGCTTCCGCCTCGTGCCTCTACTACGGCACCTCTTTCCTCCTTTCTTCTTTCACTCCCTCCTCCATCCCTTCCCTTACGGCGCGGTTCGGGTGTCCACCGAGATATGTGAGATAGTTACTGCGTCATTTCCTTTCCTGAAAACCAAATTTCAATTTCAATTTTTTTCGCCTCATTCTTCCTGAGCTTGTACAAACTGGCAGGGTTTAGAGATCGTAGCTTCCAACGGGACGCGCCGTCGTAAGACACCGCTAAGTGCCTCTAAGCATCTCTCGAACGTTCTGTGCACCTCTGTGCAGGCCATATTACAACTGCAAAGGCACGATAGGAGTACGCCTTATAGGAGAAGCTGTGGTCGCATGGATTCTATCTTTGAAGTAATCAGTTAAGTAGGGAATAGCAAGGATCACCTGTAGAAAAACACACAGCGTTTATGCCACCTCTCGCTGGAAGGAAAGCCGATATGGGAAGAGAAAAAGTTAGGCTGCAGATTATCTCAGCGAAACCAGGACATACAAACCTAAAGCTCTCGGTTGTCATTGTGTTCATTGCCGTTGACGTTGATGACGTTCTAGACTTCGATAATTTTTTAGAAAAGGAAGGGCGTCCAACTGGCTCCCTGTTTAAGTCGACGCCTCAATCGCGCTTTGAAGCACGTGGCGGTGGTCAAAGACAGATTGGCTGCATGCATTAGCGCTGACAACGTTGTGGCACACGCTCGGCACTGCAGCAGTAGGCCGCAGCGCTCATTGGGTGACCAACCTCTCGCGATCAACCATTAATTTAACTGCCACCTTTATGGGTTGCAGGGTGGGTGCGCTGCCAAATCAGTGTGCGGAACACACTAAACGTTACAGGCGCCAAGTCGCGTCTGCTCGGCTAGATCACGTGCTTAGGCAGCGGCCACTCCGCGGCTATAAAGCCCCTGCGCAGCGACGGCGAAAACTCGGTTCGGCGGCTTCGGCTTCGCGGGGAAGTCACGTGGTGCACTTCAATGGCTGCGGCGCAGCATGGACGTTCAAGGTCAAAGGTTTGGCGACGACTAAATCGCTCCCACGAAAGTAGTAACAACTTTCGCTTTTTAAACTCAGCGCATTCGGAGGATGTGGTTGCAATCCAATGAGGGAGAAAACCGCACCCTCAAAGTTTTTTCCCGCTCTGTAGAATAAGTGACCCGGATCACCTTACTCCCTCAAACTAGTGATTATTCAAGTAGTCAGTATAGCCACGTATATGTAGCCATATCAAGACCTCAACAAGACAGAGTTAGATCAAGAGAGGAGTATCCGACTTGCAAGACAGCTCTAGGGCTAGCATCAAACACCTGTAGCAGTAATCTGAGGGAGCGAGCCAGGAAACTCGAACATCCGCACTGAGCTTCAAGAGGCCCAACTCGTCTCTCCAAAAAGAGGCGTGTTCTAAACTACCACAGGATGCACTCTTCTCTCCAATCATACCGAAGATGTCGCTGTTCGGATAAGAGCTGTATAAAACGGTCTCCTGAATCGCTGTTTACGTGCATCCTAACCTCTAACAAGCTACGGGACAGCCCGAGCCTAACCAATTAGAAAAATTCAGCGTGGGTTACCCTGACTACATTTATGTGGGAGTAGCCAGGTATCGCAACCATAGTGCAATGGTGGCCACAGAGTTTGATGCTACCCATAAAGAGTTACCAGCGCCAATTCCAGAAGTGCACAGTGACTGAAGCCGAGGAGACACCTATTGCTGCCGCCATCGCCGAAGGCACCAGACGGCACACACTTCTTTTATTTTAATTTCCGTCTTTGACACAGTCAGCCTTATTTACACCAACGAAGTACATTACAACAGAACACTGGGTGAATGGAACCGCCGGAAAAGCACGATGTCATCACATCGGCCCCAGTACAGGCCAACTTGACTGGAAACCAACTTGCCGACGCCATAGCTCGTGGTCATACAAACCGAGCAGCTGACGGTGAACGGGAATCTATTCCGGTCTTACAGACGTCTGGTGAAATCCCAAAGCATCTCCGAGGATCTCGCCAACACTACCCACCTACTTAAAACTTAGCAGGTACCACTCGGTCCGCTGGAGACACTTACCAACCAACACATTCGCAAAGTATATATTACACAAAATTCACCCCAAACAGTGCCAAAACACCACCCCTTTCGGAGCGGATCTACCCTGAAAAACAAGAAGCTGTGCAGCTTGCAGTGATTTGCAGTGCCCCTGCTGATGCTCACAAGAGCTTGTTTTGTTCAAATGTCACACCATTATCTACTGTTTTTAACAGCCTTGTAATTCCAAGAACATTTTCCTACATTGCCTCTTTTAGTAATGTTTCTATGTTCCGACTACATATATACTTCCTTTTCTTATTGCAATCAATCTCAGGACCAACCTCCTGTACAAAATGAAGATATCTTTTTAATTTCTTTAAGTTGATTCATCTTATTGTTTTTAAATAGCTCGCAGTGGCACAACATGCCAAATTCAATGTTATATGATGAAGTTTGTCATAAAACTATCACAAGGTAATAATTAAAATGACATTATTTTCCCACCTTCTTTCATCGGAAGTAACCAGAGAAGCTTTTTATTTACTGCTTCTGCACGGATTTCAACATGTGCACCATTATTTAGTGCGCGTGAAGTTTTGTCATGTGCAAAAAAGTAATGCAACGTCACTTACAGAAATAAAGGTAGTGTTGTAAATGTCACAATACCTGAATATCATTTTAAGACGATTGTAGCAGTCATGTGGGCTACATAACACGATTTTTCTGGCATGCCTTAAGAAAAAAGCCTCTTTTCTTAAGAGGCCACTACAATGCCAGAAAACGCTAGCAAAGAGGCTGAACAGAGTAATGTGTGTACTACAACGAGGCGCACATAACTGCAAACATGCTAAACATCCTATTTAGAGGAGAGCAAGGATGGAAAATTACAGTAAAAGGAAGATATACTGTATAAGCAACAGTAAACAGAAGTGTTATTCTGAACTCAGCATTTGTAACCGAGCATGCACTTATTTTCCTGAGACTGTTAGATTTGTACATTATTGATATAGAGCAGACAAGAATGGCAGGTAGAACCCATAAATTTTGTCACACCTTAGGTTCACTAGGCGGTGAGGCTTTGCCGACATTTATTCCTTGGTGCACAGGAAGTTCACTGAAGTATTCTTCAAAAAGGCCCTGCTCATGCTCAGTACTATGCGGAAGAAAGACCTGTTGAGGCAATACACGCATTGAAATCCACAAACTATTATAGGGTTCCTGAAGTGCGGGCATTCAAGCCAAGTTCGCCACAACAGCTCATCGAGGAATGCGGAGTCCTGCTACAAGAAAAAACTTTTAAACCAGCAAATAGCAAATGTGCTCACCTTAATGGTTTCGTCGCTCCCAAATTCGAACCACAGCTCGTGCGGGTTTTGGCGAACATGTGACGTTTGAAGGCACAATTTTACGACGGTGTACGATGAGGCTGTGTATTCTTTCAAGCCGGCGCTGATAATGTGTCCTGCGTTCAGAACTTCTTCGCCTTCAATAAGACACCACACGCGCGCTTCTGCACACCCAATGCCAGACATAATAGATTCCGGTGTCGGTGCTTTTCTAAATAAAGTCATGACAACACGCCGGCGGCGGCCGGGCACGCTATCACACTAATTGCTACGATGCGACGGACACACTATCCGGCAGTTCGGATCCCCTCATCGACAGCCAAATTGAGTCTTCAGTTGCGCCCCCTATAGGCAGTGAAATTTGCGAATAGTATAAATTCGGGTGGGAGGTGTAATGGGTAGTTTTTTTTGAAGCGATAGCTTCACTATGCCATGTAAAGGCGATTTCGCCGTGCCTGGCACAGCCCTCTACTGCGCAAACGCCGCGCAAAATTCGGAACTGCGTAAATATCAGACGGCACGCACATTCAAAGATTAAAAAGCCGGCGTTGAAGCCCGGAATCGAACCAGGGCCTTTCACGATTGAGACGAGGACGCTTCCACTCTGCCACGATGGCTCAACGCTTGGGCATGAATAACGGCGCGACTAGTGAATGCACGGGCATATAATTTACAAATGTCGGAATTAAACGCGTACCATGCGTTTCTAGCAAAATTCATCCGTGATTTGAGTGTAGTCGTAGCGCCATCCTGTATCACCCACTGAAACCGCCCTTCGCCAGGTACGGCGCTGGCCCGGCATATGACGCGCATATCTTCTGATACGGCTTGAACCACCGCCCGATTTAAACGGTTCAGCCTTATTCATCCACGCACTGTGGCTAGGTGGATTGAACCGTAGCCCGATTTAAAGAGTTGATCATCCATCCATCCATCCATCCATCCATCCATCCATCCATCCATCCATCCATCCATCCATCCATCCATCCATCCATCCATCCATCCATCCATCCATCCATCCATCCACCCATCCATCCATCCATCCATCCATCCATCCATCCATCCATCCATCCATCCGTCCGTCCGTCCGTCCGTCCGTCCGTCCGCCCGTCCATCCATCCATCCATGCATCCATCCATCCATCCATCCATCCATCCATCCATCCATCCATCCATCCATCCATCCATCCATCCATCCATCCATCCATCCATCCATCCATCCATCCATCCATCCATCCATCCATCCATCCATCCATCCAACCGTACATCAGTGCCTTCCCTCAACGATCCTGTGCAATCTAAATCTTCGGGTGCTCGACCACTAAAGAACGCTATCGCGCTTCACTCTTAAGGCGGAGGTTAAGCGTCTGCCATGTTTTTTTATTTACAGATTTTTATTTTAAACACTGACAGATACGTTGGTGTGGTCTATGGAGCTAAATTGTGCAGCAAGGCGGTCATTATATAATTATTGTGTATCAATTATTAAACGATTAATTTAAGCCATCATGTAATTTAATTTAATTAATTTAAGCCCTGATGTAAAGCCCTCACCCAGGAGCTCTTGAGGCATCTGTAATAAAAAATAAATAACTAGATTTACGCAATCCTTTATTTTTACTTCAGGGGCAAGGTTGCATAGCGAAATTGATGACCATTAACATCGAACGTAAGCTCGGTGTTTAAATTTTTTCTTTCGGAAATGTGTTTCGATATATCAAGCGTCAGAAATACTTAGCTTGAAGTTAATTCACCACATTGAATATTTATAAAATGGCGTCTCTAGGTCTACTAATGCATCCAATACGGGCTCAGTTCGTGTATTTGGTGATGTAAAAAAAGTTAGATTGTATTCAGCAATGTGACCGCGACCAGAGACGTCATTTTAGAAGTAGGTAACTCGAGAAAGCCAGCTCAACAAGGCATCAAATGTGTATTTTTGACGTCCGATATTTAGAACTAAATTTGCCATTAATAAAATTAAAATAGGACTCACATCTCATGCCGACGGCCATGAATTTCGTCATATAACCTCGCCCCCTAAAAGCAACCAGAAAAAAGTTTCTTGGTTATTTATTTTAACTGGTCACCGAGGTATTTATCCATGTGAGGCACATAATGCTCGCCTTGCTGCAGATTCCCACTGAAAAAAACGCGCAGAAAAATATCTGTTTTCGAAATAAAAATCTGCAAAGTTTAATAAAATCACCCTGTATATTCACGAATTCACCAGATAATCTTTCTTGTTTTTCATCCCTTGCTTCGTGGTGACAGAAGCTTCAGGGCTTTATTCGCTATTCCTCAGAATATATTCCCCTTTGCAATACTTGTATGATTCAGTAGGCATACGGTGCCATCTGTTCTGTGCGATACAAGCTGGGCTAGGGTAAACACGGAAGTTTAGTAACAGTTCCATGCAGCATTTGTACTTGACATTGTCTGTGTCTCAAAGATATCTATATTTGCGTCAAAACCCCGTACAATATTGTGAACATGGTTTCTGCCGCCAACGGTTCTCCGGGGACATAAAGTAATAACGGTGCTCCCACAAAGTTCCCCTTTGAATGGTCGTGTAGCAACATGTGCACTCCCACCAGCCTTCCAAGCTTGTTCACTTGTATACTCCGCTATTTCCTGTCCCATCTTCTGTCCCACATCTTCTTGTTCGGTTTGTCGTCGTCCCATAACAGTATGTATAAAATTGAACCAAATTTCCCGCAATCCTGTACGGAACGCGCCTCCTAAAATTTGCGAAAACAGAACTGCAGCCATCAGTCAAGCGTCCTGTCTCATCAGCGCCAATAAGCAAACAAACATTATTAATTTTTTTAATTTACGTAACAGAGGGCATTGTCTGTAGATAAAGCAGGCAAAATAACTTGACGATAAAACTTAGAGGATTGTAGTTAAGTTTGCTTAGGAGCGAAAATGCGAAAGCCTTTTTCTTTTCTTTGTCCTTCCCTCCCACTCTCCGTCTATTCATTTTAGTTTTCATTTAATTTTTTATTTATTATATTTATATATATGCTAATTATTTGTGATCTTTATTATTTCTTTCAAGGCTACACCGCCATTCGGCGCTCTGCCTCTTTGTTTGAGGATTGTAAAGAAAACACTATGTTTCTTCATTAGAAGTGGTGCTATCGACGAATGCAGCATCCTTCTCTGCCTCGGAGAGCAAATCAGCGCTCAGTGATGCCCCCGTGTCCTTCTGGCCCGGTGTGAGGGAGTGCGGCACAAGTCCGGCATTATCGTTCGTTGCCACAAGTTCTCACGCAAAATTTGGTGGCATGTTTGCCTTTGTAATGTCGAGAGAATCTCATAGCATACGGAGTGTAACCGTGCGGTCAAGCTGTACGATTTACCTGATCCGAGCCACGTGGTTTTCAGTGCGAGATGTTGAAGGGCACCCCTGCCTTGTGTCGTCTTCTAGCGACGTTCTCCCCGAAACGAACCTCTTGTGCCAGTCGAAAACTCGTGCCCTCGATAATGTCTTGTTGCTTTAAGCGCCGCGAAAGAGCTCATACGTCTCTGTGGCTGTCTTGCCAAGCTTCACACAGAATTTAATGTTTACACTTTTGAGGTGGACGTCTATCTCTTCACATTCACTCAGAGTAGAATGCGCATACGACAAGTGACAACGTATTTATTACATGTAATGCCATCTAGCGGATGCCACAGTAATTAAGATAAATAGATCAGGTTAGCTCTAAAAGTTGCTGCTGCACATACGCACCAACATTTTTTTTTGCTGATTCAATTCTGGAGAAGAAAATGGATCAGACTCGAAACTTTACGGACGAAGGCTATGGCGCATGTAAAAGGGCAGGAATTTTGAAATGCAAAATGTCGAGTTTCACTGTCATCAAAAGACGTGTTTCAGGCTCAGAGTGTCAAAAAAACCATAAAAGATACAGGTAAAATTTGAAAGTTTGAAACCTGCCAGCTTCATGATAAAAACGTAAAAAACAACAGCTCCTGAATATCTAAACTGCAATAAATTCTCTGCGAAGAACTGCCGCTGTTCAACAAAGCTACAAATCATCCATAATGTCTGAAACTGTTTTAAATACAATGCGCTCTATCGGCTTGAAATTCGCGTCGATTTGCAAGCTGCGCATGTGTTCGTTGCTCTCGAATAAAACTGTCAGATTATTATTCCTAAATCTCCTTTTTGTCAAACAATAGGAAACTCTTTTTTTTTCTGGGGGGGGGGGGGGGGGGGGGGGGGTGTCGGCTGCTGCGGCTGCAGTGCATTCCCCCTAAGTATTTTCAGCACTTGCTAAAGAGTTCTGCGTTACCGAATTCATTACAGAGAATTCTCGTCGAGTGGTTATCATACGCCGCGTGCTGTTTTAGGACGTTCAACCAAATATTCTCTGCTAACACGGCAATCAGCATGCAAATCAGCAATCGGGCAGGAGCTGCGCCAAGGGAATCGGTGGAAAGAAAAAAAAGTGTAACAAAGTAAAGAGGCAATACAAATTTGGGTGCCCCAGACATCTGAAATCGCGGCATGCCCCCCCATTGTGGGACGAAAGTTTTGAAAATTGAAAATTTTAAGACTGTTATTGAAATATCGAAAATAAGAGTTCATTCATTAGTATTATTTATTTAATTATTTATTACACAAAATACACCTAACGGCTCTCAATTGGAGGGTACTACATCGGGGGAATTGGGTACAGGCATGTAATCAAAAGTAAACAAATAAACCCCATTTTGAAGAAAGTACCACAATACAGATCAAAGAATATCAGCCTTTGCAAGAAAAGTATATAACACAAAGTAAAACATCTGAAGCGTAAAGGAAAAAAAGAAAACATGAAAAGAGCAGCAGACAATAAAGTTAATACAAGCTATGCAATGTCTTACTAACAACGGCTTAAAAATAAAACGCAATCATCAATAACCGAAGTAGAAGACAGAAACCTAATGCACAAGAAAGTTAACAATGTGCCCAAAAATGTAAGCAGAGGTAGTGGCAGCGAATAGAATATAAAATTTATCCACGTCACTGACGGTAGCAACGTTGTGAAGGCAGAGCGTTCCAGTCAGTTATACTACATGGTATGATTGAATGTAAATAGTTAGTTGTACGAAATGACAAGCGCTTAAATTTAAACTGACGGTAGCGGCGGTCAAAATTGGAAGGCGAATAAACAAATCATTATGAGGCGTTGAGTGATGATACTGCTCATGAAATAGTTAGAAACGTGCAACTTTACAAAGGAGACAAAGATCCTGAATATCAGCGCGTTTCTCCAAGGCTATGATACTGGTATGACGCGAATAATCAGAGAAGCTCGAGTGAATTGCGTCATTCTGCAAAAAAATTCGATAGCATTTATTTTTGACCGGAGCGTCGCCTTGCGGTAGAGTATGCGCCTCGCATTCGGCAGGTGCTGGGTTCGATCCCCAGTGCCGCTGAGTACCCATCGGTTTTTTAATGGGTACAAATTTCCCCCGGCCTGGTGCTCGGCTCTTCTAAAGTGAGATTTTTGGGGAAAGGGTCCTGGACCGAAAAGTTGCCTTCGCGGATCAGAGATAAATTCGCCGTCAAGCAACTCAAAATCTGTCTCGTGCGGCAGAAGCCGAAGCTGTGGCCATTTTTAAGATTGAGATTGTGTTGCATAAGGTCTCTATCTCTTCAGCCTGGCTCGGTTGGCGTGGACCTGTAAAGCAAGCTAAAGGCTTGCTCAGATTCAGTTCTCAGTAACATGGGTGATCTCTCACGCGAGGCGACCCTATTGAAACTAGGGCTAATCTGTGCTCCCTAAAGGGGGTACGGCGCTTCGGGGCTGACGGTTGTGTGAAGGTGGTGAACCGCGCCCTTAACTAGAACATTAGGAGCTTCACTGATCATGGGCTGGATTTACTTGTGTGCTGTGGTCGGCTGTCAACCCTGAGGTTTGGCTACCTGGACGTAGTCTAAGTCTGTGATCAGGACTGTGTAGTACTACGTTTGCTCCCAAGACAGATAACGCTAGGAGGGGTAGCGGAATCCTGTAACCTAGCGGGGTGCCGGTACCGGCGATGAAGACCCTAAGTGTAACGCTGGGAGTAGTTGAGTGGTCTTGTAATCCAGTGAAATAATCCATGGTACTTGGATTATTTTTAGATTTTTCAAAGGCGTTTGACCTTGTTAATCACTCTGTGCTGCTCAAAAAATTAGATCACTACGGCATTAGAGGCATAGCCCATATGCTGATTTCCTCGTACTTGCGACATAGATCTCAGTTTGTTAGTATTGCCGGTGAATGCTCCCAGTTGAAAGCGGTAGCTTCTGGTGTTCCACAAGGGAGCATTTTTGGTCCGTTTCTTTTTGTTCTCTATATCAATGATATTGTTCGCATCGATAGCACTGCTAAGTACATAATTTACGCAGATGACACTAGTCTGTCTTTTTCGGGTACTTCAACGGTTGTACTCGCAAATCGAGCTAATAAAACCTTAAAAGAAATAAATACTTGGACTGCTGATAATCACTTAAGAATTAACGTTAGTAAAACTGCAGCCGTTATGTTTCACCCACGTCACAAACACTTTGAACTTCCTCTAATTGAATTAAACAATACCAGAATACAATTTGTACAGACTGTGAAAACTCTAGGCGTTTACTTTGCAGCAGATATGTTGTGGAATGACCATATTAATTACGTCATTAAGAAACTTTCCAGCACAGTTGGTATCATGCGCCGCCATTGCTTTAATTTTCCTACGTCAGTCAACATGTTACTTTATCACTCTTTGTTCTCTTCCATAGCCAACTACGGATGTATGGTGTGGGCAACAACAACAGCCGAAAATATTAACAAACTCACAGTCTTACAAAAACGTATTATACGCATTGCATGTAAGGTGCCGTATTTCTTCCACACTGCGAGCCTTTTCCACCAACACAACGTTATTCCAATGAAATCCATGTATAATTATAGGCTGTGCCATAAATATAAACTCGCCATAATGAAAAATGATGACTCCTTACTTACACTTGCTGGTTTAGAGCAAAGCAGAACTGTGTATGATACCCGCGCAGCAGAGCTTTGGAATGTTAAGAAATGCCGCACAAACTATGGTAAACAAATGTTGCAGCATACTTTACCGACACTTCTGAACCAGTTGTACTGCCACAAGAATCTTGATGTCTCCAATATTTCTCTGAAAGAATTGCCCCAATTGTTCCTGTAGTTCTTTTTTCTTGCTATTACCATTTTGAGTGGATGTGTCAATTTTGCTGTCCCTTATTTTCTCCTCTCTGCGTTTGCCTTTATAGGCTCTTGGACCTAAAGTAGTTCTTTTTTTCCATCACATGCAGGATGTACTGCGTACTGAACGTACATGTGTCGTTCTATGTACTGAACATACGTGTTTTTTTTCTTTCCTTACATTTTGTCTGATGTCCTTTTCTGCCGCCGTCAATGCTGCACTGTAAGAGGAAGCCAGGACCTTTCAGTTCAGTTCAGTTCAGTTCAGTTTATTTACCTTAAAGGCCCCCTTGTATCGGGGGTATTACAGCTGTCGGGGGTATTACAGCGGTATTAAAGCTGTCTATACAGCTTTTTTCCTGGCTGTCCTCGCCGCACCTAGTTACAGAAATAAACCTCCAAACCTTCAAATAGGTTTGGTGAACCTGGGAACACAAATGGTGAACCTGGGAAGGGCTTCTCCCTATGACCTGAAGCGAGAGAGTTTGCACGACATTGCAGCTTAGGGATAGGCTGCTGAGGCTAAGTCACAAGCGTATACACTCAAGGGAAATCCCCGCTGACGAAAGTCCTCAGGGGTAGGGGCCTCACTGTGTAACCCGAGCCCTTAGATCACTCGGGAGCACTACCTAGCTCTGTCCTCGTTCCCACTCCGGGAAACCCGGGCCATCTCTGGGAAACGCTGAGGCCTGCGGGCGTCTCAGCAGGCAAAGAGAACGAGGGCGAAGCGAAAGCTGAACTGGCGATTGCGTCCTCTGAGAGTGTGAGTAATACCGCTGTGAGACCAAAGGGGTGTGGAATGAAGCCCAGAGTCGCGCTTCTGGTACGTAGGTGGCAGGTCCTGGCTTTTTAAACCAGGGCGGGCGTGAAATCGAAGACACTTACCAAAACTTCGCAGAATCGGGCTCTCGCTTGGAGCGGGGCACGAAGAGATAACCCGAAGTCAAGGGCGCTTCGTCGTCTGTCAGGGTTGCGCAGCATGGAAGCGCACCACGGGAAGTAGGGACCCCGCCTATCCGATGCTACTTGGTTGGATCCGGACACGACCAACGGGGTGGCAGTAGTGGATCAGCCCGCCACGCTCGATGGGAGGGCCTTCGGGCCCGATGATGTCCAATCCTAAATTAGTACAAGAGCATTGTCTGGTGTGGGGGTCTACCAGTTGTCGAGCTTGCTGCAAATTGCTGGACTCGCTCTTTAGGAAGTGGTCAGGCCCTGGCCTATTCTATGTATGGCTGGGGGGATACAGTTTGGCAGACCGAAAACCTCATAACAGTTGCCTCCACGGAGCAGAGATAAGTTCCGCCGTCAAGGAACCATAAATCCGCCTCGTACGGTAGAAGCCCAACTTGTAGCCCGTTTCTCTGATCCGTCAAAGCAACTGTTTGGTCCAGGACCCGTTTTCATGCAGTCACCCTAGAAATGCCGAGAACCAGGCCGGGGGAATTCTTGTACCCAATAAAAACCGGTTGGGTAGCAAAATATATCTTTAAAGTGTTTTCATCGGTTGCATAAGAGAGTTAGGCTAAGACTTTTATAGAGAATGAAAGTAGAACGCTTTTTATTAAAGCAGAAGCGTTAAAAAAATGCAAGACGGTGGTCGGGTGATTTGCAGATAAATCGATTGTTATAGCGAAATCTTACATTACATAAAAAGAATGCGTTCATAAACGGCTTACCGCCGAAAAATAATTTTGTCCACAATTGTGTCACTGGCGCTCACTGGCACTCGCTGGCAGTTCCCTCACAACGTTCCTAAACAAGCACCTAGAGAACGCAGCCCAGGGGGCCTTTGAGGAAGTGAGGGAGGAGTATAATGCTATGAAAGGAAAACTGCAGCCAAAATCCCGAAACTGTAGCCTGTCGCCCAAATAACAGCAGTTAGTCAGAAAGGACATTCGAAGCATTGCGCAGCGTTGAACGACACCACACCGTATGATATCAAGAATACACGACGTCCTTGTTCGCACACAATAGGGTACAGTATTGTTGTCACGAAACTCACTAAGCGGGATGAGAAAATTCCCCAAATATTTGTTTATATAACACCTAGATCTTTGACAACTCCTTGGCGACAAGTGCTTTGCGCACCACCTCTAAACAGCCTCGCCCTTTATAGCTGCCCCACCCAAGTTCACCTTCTCCCATCAATAACGGAAATTTTCGGCAGTTGCCACTTTTAGCCAGTGCGCTTAGGATCAACTTAAACCTGAGCCGGAGCAAAACGCGGAACGTTTCGTTCACAGTCTACTACAGCCGTTAATAGACACCTTTTACCCTTTAAAAATTCATCTGGCGGCTGCCGCTATGTCGCTTGTTTTCCCCTTTGCTGATGACGTCGGAGCTCTATGATTGATGATTTGTGCTGGGAATGTACAAAGGACGCTGCTGTGATGTTGTCGACATTAGACTCTCTATAACGATTGTTATCGTGCCGTACTTGCACCGGAGACAAATCAAGGCTCAGGTTTTAAACAGGCGATGTGGCAGTACTGCGAAAGAGAAATATCTTTAATCCGAGCGTGGAAGGAAAGGATCCCTACACAAATACCAGCCCAGAATTCGCACTCGCAGTGCAGTATAGCTCAGGGCAAAGACCCTTCAACTTGTCGTGTCGCTTAGTATGGTTATGTTCTCTTGCAACAAGCAAACACATGGAGTCCCATAAACCTTCCGGCTTTTCTGAGGATGTTTGTTGTAGAAGGCGATTACATGATATCATTAGCCTATTAGGATGGAAGCATAGGCGAGTCGTATAGGTGCATACTGGTTGGAGCAGTGCTATGCAGACGAAAGAAACAGTGAAAGAACAACGAAAATAGACAGACGAGCGCTGAATAGGAATCCTGGCTTTTGTTTCAGAAAACTACGCTTCTTTAACTACAATCACAGCACCCAAAAGCCCTCGCGGTCGTATTCGAGTACAAACTAAGAAAAAAAACACTTCCCACAGTCCATGGCTTAGCCCTTATAACAATCATTATCATTTATTATTAGTGGCGGTGGTGGTGTAAACTTTATTTCAAACTGAGAAGTTTAGGACACGCAGGTTAGTGCCTTCGTTGTTGTTATCATTACCGCCCTCAATAAGGTTTCAGTGCGGGGAATTCAAAAGTAATAGCAACTGGCGCGTGCTAGAGGTTGAGTTATGCTCTGCACAAATTGGTGTCCCTGCATACATATTTGGATATAGAAATGAATTAGTTTCCCTTCCGGAAGGTAATGCGATTGGGCTACGGGTTTAAGAGAGAAAAACAGACAACGTTTACGCCGGCGGAATAATGCGCAAATTAATTTGTAGCGGTTCTGCATTTCGCGCGGGCATGAAGCGGCCTGTGGTGACGCTATCACTGCAAAATTTCTGCGGTGTGTCTCTCCAGCAACGGGCTGCCAAAACGCTCGCTCTCTCGAATGCGCACGTGGCGCAGAGCCACCTATTCCGACACAGTAGCGTTGTTTCGTTTAATGTAGAGAGGCAGGACAGACCGCGTTATATACTGCCAATTGTGCCGCCTCTATCCCGTGTACGTGTCAAATATGAAACAATCACTGAAACCCCTGAAATGTTAAGTTAATATTTCCTTTTTTTTCGTGGCGCTGTTGATTGCAGTGGGAATATTTGTAGCGGACATATATCGGTTGAAGAAAGATAATTTGACAGGACGTCGAAGAAAATGAACCAGAGAACCTAGCGTACGACCTCCGATTGTTGCGTACTGTTGTAGCAAGTGAGCGACGCAGAGGGTGACGTATTTTTTTTTTTTGCGTGTGTAGTCCGAATCTTGTAGGGCTTACCTGCTCCAACTCCATTCAGAGCGACGGACATGGAATGTCAGAGGAGGACATTTCACGTGTTGTGCAAAGGCTAAAAATAAGCGCTTGTGTGGTGTAGTTTGTGTCTTTTTTTTTTTTTACAGTTAGGGTCACGGTCCAAAATTGAGCTGTTTCGATTACATAATTCGATTTTTGTCCTCATCTTCACCATAGGTAACTGGACAGTATGATGAAATTCTTCGAATTATCGCTGTGCTGCTCGAGCTGTGGGCACAAACGGATTTAGTCAAAGCATAACCGTTTTAAATCATGGAAGATAAAATATCCCATGAGCCACTATATTGTGCTGCAGGATTAATAAGGTCCGGAACAAGACAACAGTTTGGGTGGTCGACCAAATTTTTTGTGTTCTTTTATAGAATGTTGCTTGCGAATTGCAGTTAACATACCATGCCAATATCTGGACTGCGCGGTGGCAGCAGAAGAATTCCGAATCTAGAATCTGAGCCTCAGCTTCTGAGCATAAGGCCGCAGATGGGACTCAAACGCCGACTTGCCGCTTCTGACGGCGTGCGTCGGTACATATCTGGTTTTCGCTGTGTTAAAGGAGGTCTGCCGAACATACACGAACTTTTGTTAGGTGTAGTGCATACATATCTGTATTAATGCGATAGTATCAGAAGCCTCGTCAGGTAGATTACAAGGCATGGCTAGTAAGAATATACTTGTATAAAGTAGGTTTTAGGAAAATTAGATTATTGGTGTAGACAACGACAACTTCTCAGGGTCACGTAAAATAGTGCTGTGCTGAGCGGTGAAATGAGTGTGCGACGCCATGAAACAAGGGGGCCATCGAAAAGCGGCCGTCGCGATCGGGTTCGAAGCCGCGTACTCCGGTTCAGTAGACGAGTGCCTTAACCACTGAGCCACCGCCTGGATGCTTTAACGTGCTCTGACGTCGCACAGTACACGGGCCTCGTCGTTCCTTCCTTCCATTCTTCTTTTCTTTCTTTCTTTCCTTCTTTCGTTCTTTTTCCTTTGTGTCTGTCTATCTTTCTTACTTCCTTTATTTATTTCTTTTTCTCTTTTTGTATTTCTTCCCTTCTTTCTTTCTCTCTTTGTTTCCTTCTTCCTTTCTTTCTTCCTTTCTTTCTTTATTTTTTTCTTCGCTTCTCTTTTTCTTCCTTTCCTTCTTCCTTTCATTATTTTTGTTTCTTTCATTCCATGTTTCTTTTCTTCCCTGCGTTCTTCCTCTCTTTCTTTAATTCGTCATTTTCTTTCGTTATTATTTTTTATTTCCTTATTTTTAAAATTCTTTGTGTTGTAGGTTCTTTCTTTCGTGCTTCCTTCATTTCATTTTGTCAGTACCTAGACTGCAATTGGAGAAAGCGCAGGCTGAAGACACAAAAACCTGAGAAAGAACTGCTAGACGCATCTAGCCTGCTCTGATCAGTGATTGTAGAAACTGTTGCTTCAAATTGCTCTTTGAAAAAACAACTGCGCGCTTAAGAGACGAACACAAAGCTAAAACATAGCGGTAGAGGTAGAATAAGAGTGTTCTACCCCTGTCTTCGCCTTTTAAGCGCAAAGTTTTTTTTTCAAAGATCATGAACCACCTAGCTCGTAAAATAGTGTTACTTCAACTTACTCTGATGACGTAGTTATTGCTGCTCCATGCTGCAGGAGCGTCTTTAGTTTTGGAGAGCAAACCATCACGCAAGCTGACCCTGCGAAAAGTCGGAAGGAGGTCAGTGTTTTTGAGGGGCGGTCTATCTTGGTTATTTTTACCATAATTCGTGTTTTATGTAATGGGGAGTGGCAGAAGTAAATCACTCAAATTATTCTTGTTCATAATGTATGCCCGGTCGCAGCCGCTGAAACGTCCAAAACGAAGAACTAGCTGCTTCCTAGCCGAGCAACTCATCTCGGGAAGGTTAAATCCCATAACGCTATTAGCAAAACGTTAGCTTATAAAATAACAACCGAGTTAAAACCTTGAAAGGCAACGCCTGTATTCGCTTTGCAAGCTATCGGCACCAATTAAACTCGCCTGTGATATAACGCAGCTTGAGCGTGAGGCCAAGAAAATTGGTTTGATGAGGTTTAACGTCCCGATGGGACTGAGGCTATAGGGACGATAAAGTGGAAGTCTAAGGATTAATTTCGACCACCTGGGGTTCTTTGACATACACTAACATCGCACCCGGGCAACTTTTGCGTTTCGCCTCCATCGAAACGCGGCCGCCGCGGCCTAGTCTTTCGGCTCAGCAGCCAAGCACTGTAAGCACTTAGCCTCCGTGCCGGCTTTGAGGGCGAAATGCTCTGCGAACGCTCTGCGTGGATTGAGAAGTGGCACGTGCTGCATTTATGCATCATTAACCTATACTGATGGTGGTGTCCGGGCGTCAATGAATTCGGCGTTCTGGAGTTATGAATGCTTGGTACACTAATAAATATTTTTCATACAACAAATTCAGACAGTTAGCATCTGCATGTGAACAATTTTTGTTGACCTTCAAGATATATCGAAATAACATAGCCTACTTATGGAGTAAAAAATAATAGTGACATGACGGCTGCCTCTAAATCCAGAATATACCAGCACATCTTCAACTCTCGAAACATGTGTTCAACAGCGTCATCGGCTGTGGAGAAAATTTGCGGTAGGCGAACCTATTATGGAGGCAAATATGGGACAGGGTATAGGTGGCGGGTATCCTGTTCACCCCAAGTGCACGGCCTGCTGCTAAAATCTACCCACACAATTACATGAGGATAACATCTGTGGATAAAAAGAAAATAAAATCACGGGTGCTCCCGTTAAACGCAGACTGGTGTGTAAGCCTTAGAGTATAAAGTTTGGAGTTTTTTCATCTTAATCTAGATTTCTTAGAGTGATTGTATGCATAATCAACATCCCAACAGCAACCAAAGAAGCATTTTAAAAAAAACGGTAGAAGTGGAAAGTACGGTACATTATGCAAGGAAAAATTATGAGCGGCATTTTTATTAGGAAAGTAATGGTTTGTATAATAGCAACAAATAATCATGGCATTTTCGGCCAAAGACTAAAAAAAACACAAACATAAAAATAGAAGATTGAAGTAAGCGAGCTCTGTGATATCATAAATTAAGCGCCCAAGAAACGTGGCGAATAGCTACCGAATTCAACAAAGTTATGAATCCACAAAAAGTACTAACCCAGAGAGCCCGGTTACGGTCTCTTAACGTTACACCTATCATTTTTTCCATTGCTCACTGCGTTTTCTCTGCCTTAAGCTGAACCCTTTCCGTTAGCCTTCACGTTTCTGCCCAGTAGGTGAGCACCGGTAAGATACAGCTGTTGTACACTTTTCTCTTCAGAGATGTTGGAAAACTGCCAACATGATTTCAGATAACCTGCCACATATGCCCAGCCCCCCCCATTCTTATCATTCTAGTTATTTCCCTCTCATGACTCGGATGAGCTGTTACTACCTGCACTAAGGAGTGTATTCCTTTACTACTTCAGGCACCTCGCTGCCGATTGTTAACTGCTGTTCTCTTGCTAGACTGTTGAATATCACTTTTGTATTCTGCAGGTTAATTTTTAGATCCACCGTTCCGCTCTGCATTGGCCATGATTTGCAGTTCATCTCCTCAGTGACTCAGCAAGGCAATGTTATCAGCGAATCACAAAATATTTAGGTATTCTCCATTAACTCTTTTCCCCAACTATTCCTAATTCAGGCCTAGGAATACGTCCTGTAAACTGAAGGCGAATAGCATTGGCGAGATCGAGTCTCCTTGCCGGACGCCCTTGCTTATTGGAATTTATTGCTGACTTTATGGGGGACTATGGTAGCTGTGCAGTTCCTATATAGAACCTTATTCAGTGAGGATAGCCTTCCAGTGCTGTTCGAGTAACTAGCGGGCATTAAATGGGATTTCATAGGACTTAGTGAGGATAGGAAGACAGGTGAGACGTATACAGTACTAAAGGACGGGCACATACTGTGCTATCGCGGATTAGCAGATAGACGAGAACTATGTGTGGGATTCATCATTAATCAGGATAAAGCTGGCAACGTAGAGGAGTTAAATCTACGCGCCTACATCCAGTAATGATGACCAGACTGTTGAAAGCTTCCATGATCACGTGCGATAAGCAATGAACAAACTAAAACCACCAGTACACTTTACTAATGGGCAACTTCAATTCGAAGGCGGGAAGGCGGGCTGGCGAGCTTACGCTGTTAGATGTTCATTTCTTCACCTGGATATAAGAGAATGGAATGTCCTCCCCCCTTTAGTAGATAACGCTGTCGATCGCGATCAATTTCTTTCAGGACCAAAAGATAGGGGAACAAAGTATGTGCGTAAAAGTTATCTTTTTACCCGTTTGTTTTGTGTTCTTGGTGCTTTTGTGTTTTTCTCTTCTTCTTTGTGTAAGCTATTCCATGCGTGCATGTTTTAATTCAGGCATATTGTATTTGTTATTGCTGACTGCTTAAAAATTTTTTATGATGTGGTTCTGCATGCTCTTTAAGTGTCGTTTTATTACTATTGTATTTTTTTCTTTGTATTTCTTGCTTGATGCCCCCCCCATGCAATGCCCACATGGGCCTTTAGGGCAAATAGATGAGAAAAAAAAAGAAGCATGCTGGCGACCAGGCGCTAGGCGACTGTGGGATAGGTTCTAGGAATAGCAGGGGAGAGCTGTTAGTAGAGTTCGCAGATAGAAATAAGTTACGGATCATAAGTACTTTCTTATGCAAACCAGAGAACAGGAAGTGGACCTGGATGAGGTCCAATGGTGTCTAAAAATGAAATCGACTTGATATTATGCACTCAACCTGGCGTCGGTCAGGATGCAGACGTCCTCGCTAAGTTGCGCTGTAGCGACCACAGAATGGTAAGGTCTCGAGTTAGTTTAGACTTGAAGAGGGAACGGAGGAAGCTAGTGAAGAGGAAGTCCATTAACGAGCTAGCGGTAGGAGGAAAAATAGAAGAATTCAGGATATCGCTGCAGAATAGATATTCAGCCTTAACTGAAAACGACGATCTTAATGTTCATACGATGAACGATAATCTGATACGTGTCATTACAGAGTGCGCAGTAGAAGCAAAGGATGGGACGGTTTGACAGGATACCGGCAAGCTATCTCAGGAGACAAAAGGTCTGATTAAGAAACCTCTAAGCATGAGGGTTTCTAACCATGCAGAGAGATTATAACTAGCAGAGCTCTCGAAGTTCACAATTCAGCGCAAGGGTAGCCGGCATAAGGATGTTTAACATAGAGAGAATCGAGCATGCTCTAAAAAATGAAAGTAGCTGAAAAGCTTGAAGAAGAACTAGGCATAGGGAAAAATCATCCGTATGCGTTACTAGACAAGGAGGGCAATGTCATTAGCAACATAGATAAGATAGTTATAGTTGCTGAAGAGTTCTACACAAATCTATAAAGTAGCCAATGTAATCAGAACGTTAATCATAGAGGCAGTAGAGCACAAAAATTTGTCACCCCGCCAGTAATGAATGAGGAAGAAAGCCTTAGGATCAATGCTAAGTAGAAGAGCAGCTGGTGGGAATCAGTTAACAGCAGATCTGTTGAAGGATAAAGGGGAGATTATGCTCGAAAAACTAGCCACCCTCTATACACAATGCCTTATGACCTGGAGCGTACCGGAAGCTTGGAAGAACGCAAACAAAACCAAGGAGCATAGAGGGGATTTAGTGGGAAAGCACTACGTCACGAGGTCTAACCGGCTCACTGAGTTTGCGTGAAACATGATGTTGCTGGTTACCGTGGCCAAACTATGAATAACTTAATAATTAAAAAATGAAGAGGACACTTAAGCTCCACATTAAGGGTATGACGCGATAGCCTAGTGGGTTAGGCTCTCTATTATGAGCAGTTTGACGCCTTCGAACGCAATTTTCATATATTCAGTTGTTTCGCCTCCATCGAATTTCGCCTCCACCGAAATTCTGCCGCCGTGGCCGGGTTTGAACTCTAGTCTTTCGGGTCAGCAGCCGATCTCTATAACCACTGAGCCACCACGGCGGCAGAAAGCTGAAGAAAAAACAGCCACATGATGTCGTCGGTAAGTTCAGAACGCAAGATGTATAACTTCAGAGGTCGTGGGTTCGGATTCCACTGGCAGCTTTTTTGTGGTTTCTTTCACTTTGTGATCAATTTTGTTTTAATAAATACCGTAATAATCCTGCATTGATGAAGTCCACACAGTAAAAAATGCCCTATATGCTGCCTGGTTTCAGTCACGGTTGGCTTCCGTCACGTATGTCATAAGGAGCCCCTTTTTTCCTTCCTTTGTCTGCTTAACAGCTAACGAAGGCCTCGACTCTTAGATTATTGATGACATGGATACCATAAGAGGGCTATCGCACAGCTTCCACCCCTACTGTTCGATCATATTTCTCATGGCACTTGCGGTAATATCCCCCCCCCCTCCCCGCTATTGACAAGGGTGTTGCCGGTGAACAGTCTCAAGGTTAGGTTGGATGCAACATAAATAATCCCGAAAGCAGAATACTGGACAGCCGTCGCCGTAGCTCAATTGGCAGAGCACCGGACTAAAAATTTGGACTTCGCGGGTCTGATCTAACCGGAGTGAAATGGTTTGTTTTTGTTCTGCTTTCTGATCATTTCTTTATATAATTATTCTATTATTCTGACATGAACCAACGCCGCAATAAAGAAAAAATCCTCTATCTGCATGCGCCTTGGTCCCGGTGACTGGTGGCTTCCGTCATGTATAATTGGGTTCCGTCAATCATGCGCCCTTGAAACGAACATTAACTAGCCCAATTTTTGTTCACTATGAAATATACCTGCTGAAAAAAGTAACCTTTATACTCAAAATTCCTCACCAAGCCTCAGGGCAGTTTCCGAACGATTCCATCTTCACATGCATGCCAGATAAAAAAGGTGTTGCTAATTTCTCTGCGGTCAGTTATGCTGTTTCATTTCGATGAAATTAATTGATATCATCTATTTAGAAGTATTACGGGTGAAGGAACCTTTGCAAAACGTTCATATAGGCATTGTGCTATTTAGCGCAGTAAATGTATTCGGAACGTGTACCTTTGCCACTTCTAGAATTTCTCTCCATTTGAACTTCAGGTCATTACTCTGTGCAGTGGTAATGCTATTTTTCACTACATGATGCCCTTTGTTAATGGCGCCTTCAAGACAGCTTTCAAAAAATTTCGTCTCAAAATCAGGAGTTAAGTCTGCAACTGAACACGCAAATTCTTATTCGCCATCGAAACTGTGATGTGAACTATGTCGTTTGCAATGTAGTGCGCATACGGGGGCACATGCATTCGCAGTGCAGTATGTACTTCGGATATACTGCAGTGCCCTGGAAATATATGGAAATTACCTGCGAATAAAGTACTCTGGTAGACTCCGATGTAAGCAAGAGCAGGTGAATTATTTAGTTTAGCCATCCGGTTTTGAAGAGATATTTAATATAGAAACGCTGGATGAAGCAGTAAATAGAAATTCAAAATGTGGTGTTCAGAGATTTTATATTCCCCTATGTGTTGTTGCCTCCGTTGGGACGGCAGTTGGAGACTTACAAAAGTGTGTCCTAAAAAGTCTGTGCAAAAATTTCATGCTATTGACTAGACAGGAGCGCTTCTTCATGCTTGTAAGGCCTGAACATTCAGTGGAGATCAGTGAGACTTATGGTCGAAGTAATAATCAATATGCAGTAAACCAAAAAAGCCTAGAAAGGTAACAGTTTACAAGAGGCAGCGTGGTATTGGAAACAGAGATTGCATTTTAGGGCGGGTAGTATCAGGAGATTCCAGACATAAGACAGAAATAGCTTGAGGCATAACAATAGGCGGAATTGATTTGAGAGGCCATCTTATGTCCTGTATAGCAGCGTATCAACATGTCAAGAGGAATGTGTACAGGGGTTGTGCCTTCGCAGAGCTTACCTATGGGGATGGAGCTTTCAAGCTAACGGAGAGGATTAAAATTAGATCGTAGACAAAGCAGCGAGCGACGGAAAGAAAAATGATAGGAGTGAAGGTCAGACGGGGTTGCACGAGATACAGGGAGAGAGCAGAGTGCGTTCAGAACAAGCGCTTGTTGTTGATGTCTCAACGAAAAACATTAAAAGAAAATGGGCATCTGTAGGACATGCACTCAGGCAAATAAGTTGCCAGTGATCGTTTGCTGTGGAGAAATAAATTTGAAGAGAAAGTAAAAGAAGCGGAAAATAGCAAAGCCCAGGATAGGCACATGAACATAGGAGTCTTTAGGGAATGTGGTGGCTACTATTGGGCACGTACATCACCCTCCGGTAATGAATAAGAGGCTTTTCTCTTTCAGTGGACGTAGCAAGTTGATAATAATGATATATCGCTACGTAATGTTGCCGTTATCTTCTAGTGTGGTTTATGAGGTGGAAATTGTAAGCTTCGTTGTCCTATCCTATCCTCCACGGATATTTTGTTTTTCGCAGTAGTGGCAATTTTAGAACAGGTAGAAATTTTTTAACCTTCCTAAAGACGCCCATTAGGCTCACATCTGGAACGGAAAGCCTTAAGAAAAGGCAAAGCAAACAAATGTCTGTAAACAATTCTCCCCAATGAATAATAACGACAGTACGATCATCGAATTCTCTATGATATTCAGACTTTTTTGCAAACAATGAAACCAAGTTAAGGTAAACGACGCCAATCGTTGTGTGCGGACAACAAGATGCAAACACGAATTCTTGACGGCCTGAAAATACATCCTCATTGGCCTTTCAAAACGAAAATCAGCTAGTGCGTCCGCATGCTCTGAAAAGGCAGTTTATCATTATCAAAATAAAAGTATTTGCTCGGAGCAATGTCAGCGCACAGCTAAGTAGAGGTGCTTTACGAACGTCCAGGTGCCATAATATACGTTAGTGGCCACTGCAGATATACAACATGAATAAAAGCAAGATGTATGTGATTACTAAGTGGTAATAACAGGGCACATTTCAATTCAGGTCTCTCCCAAGAAACAAAACAAAAAATGGAAGCAAAAAGTAAACTGCACAAATTTAGTGAGATACATAAATAACATGTTACTAAATAACGATAATTATATTTTGGGGTGAAGAGTATGAGTTGACGAATAAGAGTGGCTGTGGTGTATCAATTCAGGTCTGATTACACACTATTTCTTTAACTCTTCTTTAAAAGATAATACTGGCTTCAACTGTTTGTTGAGCAATGGTGGCAGATGGGATGAACTGACTGTAGCTAATACTAGGTCAGTAAAATGTAACTAACCATCTAGTCTAAAGGTTGTAATCACGTTGCAAATGAAAACAATTTTATATATAGCTGGGAATAATTACAACGCTTTTAGCCAGGCATATTCATAAAATTTTAATCTTCAACCATGAGCTCTACTAGTTATTGCAGATCGTACCAATATCGCCAATGACGAGTCACATTCGTCCGACCTGATCTTGCGTTGCTGCCGCCGCCGAAGACGAGTTACGGCCGACAGTTGTAATGCTTGCAATTTTCAGCCCTAAAGGGTGGTTGCTGTAAATTCGAAAACATAAAGAGATGAAGCTTGAAGCGTGCATCTTTTATTTTTGTTCTTACTATCGAGCCTTTCTTTATTCAATCGTAATGGCATAATTAGGAATCCTTTTTAGACAGGGATTCTGGACTGTGAAACCGGGGCTGGTATAGCACAATAACAATCCTGCGGCAATCCCATTCGATTTCTGGCTTTTAGGGCCGTAGCCTTTGGCTGAATTTATGCTTTAATTAATGACAAGGAGCGGGGAAATAACAGGAATGGTATCGACTTGAAAATCAGAAAAACTACAAGAAATTGTCGCTGTGTTTATTTGCGCCTCATGCAAAAAGAATTCACTTTGAAAAATTTTGACTGCGATATTTTTCCAGGAAAGTGAAGAACTGAACTCAAGGCAAGACCTTTTCTATCAGTGTTTTAAGTTACTTTAGGAAAATTCATACTATTCAAACATTCAAATATATATAGGCTGCAGATAACCCAGACAAGTGTTTTTGCGATAGCATTTAAAATAGCGGAATAATTGAAGAATGAATTTTAGGCTTTTCCTCACAGCCGTGAGCAGTGCGGTGAAGCTTGGTATGACGTCACGGAAAGTAAAACGTCAAATTTTCGCTGCCGCCAGCCGCACCCTGCCGTGCCTAGTTGATTTCTGCCAAACAGCGCTTGGAGGCCTTTGCATTCGGTGGTGTTGGTTTTTTCCTTGAAAGCTAGAGTTTATCGTTGGAAATGTACTGGTAGCTTCGATGACGTCATGATCTTCTCGAATGCAATCGGCGATAACGTAACCATTTGAAATGATAGCCCGAAAGAACCTAGCATGCTCTGCCTCCAAGCTGCAATCGTTCCACTCCTTTAATGTCGTCGATTTCTGAAGCATATGCAGTTACCCTTTAATGAAGTGCGGCACTGGTAACTGCCAGTGGTGTTACCATTCATGGCAAAAAATAGCCGTGGGAGCATCGTAACGTTAATGTCAGTGGCAGCACACAGCGAGAATGGCTCAGGAATTATAGAATGAACGATATTTTGTGGCTGTTCTATTTATTTTTTCAGAGACTGTTTAAGTTTTGCGGGGCCATCACATGTTTAAGAGCGCCCACACTGTCTGAAACCGGCATAAATTTGAGACAGAAGCACGTATCCTATCGGACCAAGTTGAAATTGAACGACTCAAACTAAGTGGATATTGGGCATGGATAGGCAGCAGTGCTTAAGCATTTCTTTTGAGAAGTAAATATAGGCCACAAAATTCTAATGAACTCAACAAAATCGTTTTTCATGAAATAGTTCGGTGAAAATTGCACACGCCGACATTTTTTTTTTCAAAACAGCCTGCACTGCCATCTACACAACCGGCTGGAACGCTATGTATGTCAGTCAATGTAGTCTGTTTGAACGTAAGCATTGATCTGTAGTGTGCTTACAAGAAATAAATGCGTGCTGTTCGAACATATTTCGTAGCATGAACTGATAATTTTTGCATCAGTTCAGCTTTTTGCACGCTGCGAGCTGTGGGATCAGTTGAATGAATACTCGTTTTTTTTTAATTTTACTCACTTGGGCATTTTCTGAATTGCCATGAAATTTACACTAATTGCCAGTTTACTGTCTAAACCTAAATGATAAGTGACTGATGTGTACTGCAACTTAAATTCTAGTGCCTTAAACCTTATATATATATATATATATATATATATATATATATATATATATACCTATATATACCTATATATATATATATATATTGGCTGGAGGTCCAGCCTTTTTCGATATAGGCTGGTCCTCCAGCCGATACGTCGTTAATTATATCCTGTTATGTTTCTTCAATTTTTGGTGATTTTATATATATATATATATATATATATATATATATATATATATATATATATATATATACCGCATGCTAGATACACCAATATACCGCATTCTGATGGCATCAACGCAGTCGTCTATGCTTATGAACGCTTAGAATCTAAACAACCGGTTGACGGCCGCACACTTGCAGAGATGTTAAAACTGATACTTGAGTTAAATAACTTCGAGTTTAATGGCCAGCACTACGTGCAAATAAGTGGAACGTCAATGGGAACCGAAATTGGACCAAATTACGCTAATATATTCATGGCCGTGCTTGAGACGAAATTCCTCAACAACTTTCCCTTTAAACCAATATTTTACAGAAGATTCATCGATGACATATTTATTGTCTGGACACACGGTGAAGAAAAACTCACTAAGTTTATTTCGGACTTCAACAGCACTCATCCTAACATTTCGTTTTCCTCGTCGCATTCAGCCTCGACAATGAATTTTCTTGACGTTCCAGGTGACCATCACGAATAACAAACTTGAGACAACAGTCTACAGAAAACCCACCGACCGTCACCAGTACCTACACTACCAGAGCAGTCACACTCGCCATTGTAAAACATCCATCGCTTACAGTCAGTCCCTACGTTTCCGTAGGATGTGCTCTAACGAAGGCGACTTTGAATCAAACTGCGAGCAACTCCGTGTGCACCTAGCATGACAGAGGCACCCATTGTCAGTCATCGACGATTCACTCAACAAAGCTTCAAAGCATGACCGGCGCGAACCCATAAATGGCAAAAAGCAGCCACGCCCGGACTATCAAGTCAATCTGGTCCTTACCCATTCGGCGTCAATGCCCAATGTTTGCACAATTCTTAAAAAACACCACAACGTCCTTCAACAGAGTGAAAAGATGAAAGAAGTTATCCCTGATCCCCCACATGTTGTGTATAGGCTCCGTGCGCTGCAGTTTGGCGCGCGCGAGTGGCGCCACCTGGTTAACAGCGGTGGCGAAAGGCGGACGCAGCCAACGTAGCTCTCTGGTTCAGTTTGCAGTGAGCGAGGCGAGCGGTGAGGTGTTTCGTCCGAAGCCGAAAACAAACTTGGATAATAACGGGTGCTCTACCTACTGCTGTGTTTACCCAATGTCATAACAGCTATAAAAACACTGCAGTCAAGGTACCGAATATATTTAAACGCTTTTCTTGGACATCGTGCATGCTAGCTCACGCACAGAGGGTATGCTGCAAATGAGTGCACTGTGGAATTAAATTCATGAGAGTGAACTGGGAAAGGGTTTACATTGACTGGGGTGTTTCGACCGT
Organism: Amblyomma americanum; assembly: GCA_030143305.2. Classification (NCBI taxonomy): domain Eukaryota; kingdom Metazoa; phylum Arthropoda; class Arachnida; order Ixodida; family Ixodidae; genus Amblyomma; species Amblyomma americanum. The sequence goes on from JARKHS020032187.1 coordinate 80,277, forward strand.
GACATCACTGGCAGGAGCTGCTTATGTCTTTATGTAGAGCGAAGGAATGCGGTCAGTCAGTCACAGGAAATGGTCTACGGTGAAGTTCTTGGAGCTAGCATCTGAAGTTTAAGTCTTCGTTTGTTATGCTCATCTGTGGTTCAGCGTGTCAATTTTGTTTCTAGTTTTTTTTTTCGTGCGTGTGTGTATGCAGTGGGAGCGACGTCGTACTTCTGAGAGTGCTTATGTCGTTTTTCACATTGTTTCACCTAAGCTTTTGTGTATTGATTTGCATCATTTTATTTCCTTCAGTGGTTTAAAATTTTGTATCTTTATTTGTTGCATTTATGAGATCTCAAATCCTGTTCTAGACGAATAAACAGAAAAATAGAGAGTGGTTCAAATTTCTATATATATATATATATATATATATATATATATATATATATATATATATATATATATATATCTCGATCTATATATATATATTGGATTTCACAACATCACTAAACCCTTAATTTCGGGAATTAATCTTTTGATTTTAATTAGGTTTATCGTCCCAATGCAACGAAGACTATAGGGGGCGCCACAGTAGGAGGTTCCAGATAATTGCAACCACTTGGAGTTCTTTAACGGGCACTGACATCGCGCAGTACGCGGGCCTCTAGAATTCTGCCTTCACCGAAATGCGACCGCCGCAACCAGGTTCGAACACGAGTCATTTGGGTCAGCAGCTGAGCTCCATAACCACTGAGCCACCGCGGCGGCCTTTCTATAGTTAAGTATTTGCCAAAACAGCAATACGACCAAAATAATTCATGCAATTGGTGTCTTCATGAAATTCCTGAAATGAAAGTCCTGTGGAAGATACTTAGCAAGAAACCCATCGTCTTTTTGTATGCTTAGAGCTATGCTTCTCTGAGAGGAATACACAAAGTAAAGAAGTGTCGATCCTGCAGGATGTAGAGCACTATCATCTGATATATATGTGTAGTAAGTTTGCGTTTTTCGCATTTCTAGCCGACCATTCACGTAGTCGATGTC
>JARKHS020032188.1:0-17142 GCA_030143305.2 Amblyomma americanum
TGTTTGTAAATCGTCCGTTTTCGAAATTATTGACAGCCATTTTAGAGTAGCTGAGAATGGTGCTCTCCTGGATATGCGCTAGGCCGAGTGCTATAGTTGCCTCTTCTGCCGTTTCAGAGGATTTGGTTTTGACGGTTGCCGAGACGATGTGGTCACCGTTCTCTGTCACAGCCACAACTGCAAACGCATTCACATGTTTGTATTCCGTCGCATGTACATAAACTGTTCCGGCGCACTGTCCGTATTTATTATGTAAGGCTTTGGCTCGTGCTTGTCTTCTACCCTCGTGGTGTATGGAGTGCATGTTTTCGGGAAGGCGTTCCATTAATACTGCGGCCCTATAGTCGCGTGGCAAGTCTACTTTGGTGTCTTTATTCGTAGGTTGAAAGTTAATTCCAAGCTTGGTTAGGATACATGAAATAAAAAGGTAGCGCAAGAAGGACGACCACAGAAGGAAGACACCACAAACACGTTCGTATGCGTGATCGTATGTGTCACGAACTAGCCCAGCAACGAGTTTTATTGAACTGGTTAGAATACTTCTGCCAGTTCTGGGATAGGCTAGTATCGCCGTCTGAGCAATTAAATAGACTTCTTTTAGTTCATTATAGGTGTTGTATATTGCTAACCTCATAAGCCTTTAGGTTGAGGCATTTAGTGGGAGTCGATCCTAAGGCGGTTTTGTAGGCCTGTCGTATCATGCTATCCAATTTGTCCTTTTCTGCTTTCGCAAATTTGAGATAAGGGGTGGCATAGAGTATCCTGTCTAGCTCAAAGGCCTGCACTAGTCGGCATAAATATCTTTTCCTCAACCCTTGTCTTCGATTGGCTGTCCGGAGGATTAATCACGCCGTCCCTTCTACGGTGGTTTTTAGCTTAGTGAGTGTGTCATTATTCTTTATATTTGTTTCTAAATACAGCCCCAGTATTCTCATGGTTTGTACTTCTTTGAGGGATCGTCCATTGACATAGACGTTTATTTGCGGGAGGGAGGGGGGGGGGGAGAGTTGTGTTCTCCTACCTCTTTGTTTTTTTCTTATCAGAAAGAGCTCAGATTTTTGCTCTGATCAAGTGAGGCCGGATTTTCATCCGCATGCGTCAATAATGTACACTGCTTCCTGGAGTGTGTCTTCTACGTAGCCTTCGCATCTTTTGTTTACCCAAAGCGTGATGTCATCTTCATAGAACGTGTGATGTAGGCCTGGAATTTGTGTCAATTTGGAGGAATTTTGGTGAGGGAAAGGTTAAAAAGGAAGGGCGATACGACGGAGCTCTGTGGTGCTCCTTTGGTTCCTAGCGTGATTTGGGCAGACTCTATTGTTCCGGCCGTTATCACTGGTGTTCTGCTAGTGAGAAAGGATCGGATGCAGCTGCATGTCTTTTCTCCGGGGTCGATTTCTGAGAAGTCTGTCAAAATGGCTTTGTGGGTGACGTCGTCAAGAGCTTTAATAAGGCCTAGGACCCGATACTACTGTGGTCCCCGCTCCCTCGCCAGCTTCCATTACGTCCTTGTTAAGCTGCAAGAGTATGCCCTGGGTAGATAGATGGGCCCTCAATCCTAACATTGTTTCAGGTAGGAGGTTCATGTAGCTGACCTGTCTGGAGTCTCAAAACTGCTGTCTAATACTGCGGGTACAGCGAATAAATGATAGCTATAGCGATGCCTCAAACCTTAAAGAACGCTTCTAGCACACGTATATCACTGCAATGAACTGTTGACAGATGGCTGAAATGAACTTGGCCATTTCTTCCGCTAGCTTCAGTGTAACATTTGGATGAAGTAAAATAATTATAATCAGAGCTAGAGCTGAAATCCCTAGCCTTGTGCAGTTGCAAGAAACAAATGCCCGGGGAAGAAATGTTTTGGTAGGGCATAAAAACATACAAACCTGATGAGAAAGCGGTGTCTCTATCAACGGCTGCATCGTTAAAAAATGGCGTTGTGGACATAAAAAAATATTTAAAAAAAAATGAAACACGTGTTTTTTCTCTTATGGTGAATTAGTTGCGTGGATGGCCTGGTTGAGAAAAAGGAGAAAAAGATACCGAGCTGTTTCAGTTTGAAGCATTCGATGCAACTGTTGTCGACTCTCATGTTACACGGTAATTTCAAGGTCTGATGTTTTATTTTTCTACCGCGATGCGCTATGATTTTACTTTTATAAAACTGCCACGAGGCAAAAAGAACGATGTATATCGGTGGTTTCGAAAGGCGTCCGGATCCTCACTTGCACACCGGATAACAAAAATGTCGTCGTTAAGGCGCGGCTGTTAAAAATTCTCCTCACGCAGGCGGAATAGCAGCGAGCGAAGAAAAAAACGACGAAGAGGCACACTACCTCAAACGCCCGTGTCGCCCTCAGAACAGTTATGTTGTAAGACAAAAGTGACTAAATTCTTCAAACATGCTGTAAGGAAAGAAAGCGCAGTGCAGGTAGATGCGACATTGCAGCTCTTACCACTGCGTACAAATCGTATTGCTCGTCTGTCCAAAGGCAAATGCTTCCTACAGATTGCAGCAACTCCAAGGACGAGTCTACACCATATTTCTGCGGCTTGCTCATTTTAGGAACTTTATTAACCGGTCGAACGAGTTTGAATCTTTGCTCGCAAAGAAAAAAGTTTTGTCAATCATCCAAGTTCACTGAAGTATATACGCCGCCGTGGCCGGTAACATATTGGCGCGTGTTTGATAACGCGCAAATAATATCCTCACTATAGGCCTGTAGGAGAAGGATGTCAAGCCCGCAGTCTTGCGGGTACTGATTAGGGTCAGTTAAACATTATCAAAAGTAAACTGAAGGCGTTCCTTTTGAGACCAGGATCCGTCTGCTGAGAGGTAGAGTAAAAAGACTATTTTCCTCTCATTAGGGATGGTTCTTGTAATCGGTCTCCTTTGATTGGCTGGCTGCACCGAATGTAAGGGCGTGGCTTTCTCTCAGGCAACGAAGTGGCGAAAGGAGTCAAAGCAGAACGCAGTTCGGATGTAATCATTATACCAACACGGCCTAGTTTTACTGATGCGTGCTCTACATGAAGGTGCTTGCTCGCCGATAATTAAAAGTTGGTTGCACCATTACAAAAATGGTCCATAGACAGTCTATAGATTTTTTGCAGACTTTATTGCCTTCTTACAGATATTTCTTTTTATCTATTCATAATCTATAGACTGTCTATAAAAAAAAGTCTACTAAAAGTGTGTTGCCATAAACCTCTAGACTCTCTATGCACTGTCTATAAGATTTGTATTGCCTATGAACTGTTCTCTAGGGTTTTTTTTATAAAGAGTCTATAGACTTTAAAGACAGAAATCTATGGAGAGTTTATAGCCTGTCTAAAAAAATTTTGTAATGGAAGAATCTCACCGGTTACGGTACTTAGTGCAAATAATGCACCAGCGCCAGCAGTGTGTTTCTTCTTTCGAATTAAAGAGTTATATGGATATGATAAAGTTAATAATAAACAAATAAGAGCCAAAGTAAATTTTCTCCTGCAAGCATATGTGGGCACAAAAAAAGCGGTACACAGATGCACTAAGATCAGGACAAAGCAATCGCAAAAAAAAAAAGCGCCGCACATTGCACCTAAAGAAGCGCCGCAGCCCCAACGCCCTCAAGGTGGACTAAAAGGCGCTGGTAAGAGGTGCGAGCTCACATTAATAAAGATCAGGGCATACTCTTCCATTCACAATAAAGACGCCGTTACGACAAGCGTATGACCGAGATGCTCCCTCATGTTATTCTTCCATATTTGTGCCCCTTGAGCTACGAGCACTAGCTTATTTAAAATAGCAGCGACAACCACAGGGAAGCAGACAAAAGGGAGACGATATTAAGAAATTTCCTGGAAACACTATATCAGCTTAGCGTCATCAACCTCCATAGCGTTTGCAAGCTCATACCGAAGTTGGGAGTCATGTATGTGACTTCTCTACACACGAGCGAACGTCTTCAAACTTGGTGAAGCAAACGTCCTCTTTTGTAGAGTCAGAACTAACGACAGTTTCTTTCCTTGAAACTGCATTCCTCAAATTTTCAGCTGGCAACATCTGAGGGACGAGGTATTAGAAGTAGTACCGGAATAGATCGCTCTGGGCCAACCAGTGACTGCAGAGCTGGACCGTTAGAAAGAAATCATTGAGATGATAGGACTGGCTGGAATGCTTCAGGCAGGCACTCTCAGGTTATGAACAACAGCTTAGCGATATCTCAAAAGGGAAATATGCAACAGTTGCATGCTTACTTATTGAGATTGAAGATAACGGAGCGGGTTATGAAAGTGAATATGTTAGCGCAAGCATTCAGACACAGAAGAAAAGCAACGCGGAAACAAAATATACTTCAGAAAGATATACCAAGGCTGGGAATCAAGAGAGAAAAAAAAAAAAGACCTGGGCGGCTTGTTTGGTTTTGACCAATTAACAAGCGCTGTTCCCTTGCTGTAACAGAGTAGACTGAAACTTAGACCCAAGAGTAGACTCAAGGTTAAAGTGGTTGCCGCCGGCGTGACAGAATTAATTGGAGATGATTGGAACAGGTCGTTGTCCTACGATAAACGTAATCCGGCTGATAATGATGAGGATGTTGACGAGAGCTGAAAGCTGGAACTCGAGGACAGCTAACAAAATCATCGTGCAGGTAGCCTTACACAACGCGCTTTAGCCAGCTCTACGCAGTAGCCCAGACTTTGGCCTTCAGCCGTGTTGCCAGGGCGGACGAACGGCGCTGAAAGCGGCGCGTTTTTACACTTCACCTCATGTGCTTCGCAGCCTGCGTTTTTCTCAGACACGCCGCTGAAGCGCGGTAACGCAGCGGCTGTCACTCAAGGCGACCGTTTCCCTCTCCCCTCGTTGCAAACATCTTAATCCTCAAAAGTGTACCGGCGTGGTGTAGAGAGAAAGGGAAGCCAGCCGGAGTAGCGGCGGTGGCGGTTGCGGCGCCGGCCAAGATCCCGGAGCATTCGAGGTCCCTCGTCCGCGGCCGCGCGACTCTCTGCCACGTGCAGTGGGAGGTGTCCACGGGGGCGCTGGGACCAGCCGGCGAAGGACGTGAGCGGCACAGGAAAACATTACCCCCCTCCCCCTCTCCCCCGCGAATCCTCAAGGAGTACTTGCTCCGTAGCGAGGCGGCTCTCACGTGAGACGACGCGACGGAAGCCGCGCGAAATTCAAGCACCGCTCGAACCGGTGACGGCCGCCTGAAAGTAGTTGCGGACCGGTCAGCCGGTCGCTTCGCTCTCCCGGTCAGGACGTCTTCGATAAATCTGCAAATAATCATGTGCACGCTGCTTGGTTGGCTTCGAGCACTGCTACTGTCGCGTAGCGCAACGAGCTTCGTATATTTCCCGCGCGTCAATTTTTCTAACCAACAGCCGGGAAGCGGAATGTTTTCTTGTCTCTGAGGCGTAACTGTTGCTGTCTCCCACAGTTAAGTGTGAGCGCCGTTCTGCAGAGAGCCATAAGGGGGGCTCACACCGCGACACGATCAGTAGACCCCTTCTTCTTTGGATATTTGTAAAGATGTGTTGTGCGGCCCCTACCTCGGCGTCGTTCGAATGTTGTGTTTAAGGAAATCGCAGTAAACCGCGGGAAGTACGTACGGTTAGCCGACTGCGAAGGGACGAGGCCTTGCAAGGCCGCGTTCGAGAGGCAAAACGGAGCCGACGTGCGGACTGTTCGGGTTTCGAGGAGGGCCGCGCTTAAGTTATTGCTTTCAACGGCACACCGCGTGACGGACCGGATGTCCCAGAGGCGGGCAGCGATGGGTATGAGTGCCACTAGAGCAGTGCGTACGGTTCGATTGTATTTTCGCCTTCTCTGTGTTTGCACTGACGTCTGGCGTTTTCGTCTGTGTGCCGTAAATACAAACGTAAATGCGTAACGCCTTCGTGCAATTCACGCGCTGCTCGTGACTAAATAATCTCGTGGACACCATCGTGAGATTGGCTCCTTAAAATTAAAATAAATTCTTTTCATTCGCCCCGACAAGCGCATTTCCGAACGGTTACCATGGCTGCGTTCCAATACTCCCAAGTAGACGGCTACTTAGACGTCTAGCCGGACAGCCGCCATCTTGGGACGCGTTCCATTTCTCGGCGAAGCAGTCTCATAAGACTGCTTCGCCGAAGTCCGCATCGATGCAGGCTAACTTGCTGTCTAAAGATGGCGGAGCTGATGTACGCGGATGAGCGAGTCGTGCTCTTGCGGGCGTCGGACTGTACACGGAGTATAGGAAAGAAAAAATGTGAGTCATTCCATAATGTTATTTGGTACGCAAACTAGTGGCTAATTAATATTCGTGGACGTGCGATTCCTAGCAGTGAATCACGCAGGAGAAAATCGTGCAGTTGAGAGCTTTGCTACAGCAGCGGACGCTGTAGGTCTGTTTACGTGATCCGGACGATGCCGGATCTTAATTAGCACTTGATTTTAGAGAATACTCGTCGCTGTCGTTGGTTTCCTCGACGGGCGTTAAGACGGCTGGCGTGACGGTTAACAAATGTGTTCTTCTGTTGCTGTATTAGTTGCATCAACTCTTTCGCGTGCATTCTTTTTTATCTCTACACTCTCAGAACAAATACACCGGCATGTTGCGAATTGATTTTAGTCGTTGCAGGATTAAAGATCGCTGCTGTATTTAGGTCTCTCGCTGTCTCCGAGTGCCACGTAGGGCAGACAGCGGGTTTAATGTCACGTATGTGTTTTCCTGTTGCAGTGTATATTAGCCGTATCGTATTTCGCGCATATTAATTACAGTCTTTCGTATTCTTATGTTTACAGGACCGTCTGGACGAGCACGTTCGAGGAGCATGTACAGTTGAGCATCAATAATAAAAGAATAATCGCATATCTCTTTAGCGCCGTGATCGGAGAGCGGTCCCGTCTGCTACAAGTAGACTGACCGATAGGCACATCCACCAGTCCGGTTTACGCGCAAATTCATTCCAGAAGAAATGTGTAAACTTGTTGAAAACACGTTTTTAATTATCTTTATTGCTCAGTTTGTGAAAGATAGTAGTACAACTGTTCATAAGCTTTAGTTACATTATTATGCCGCGAGGCGGTGTGAGCACTAGACAAGTTCCAATACATGGACATGTAGACTGCTTCCTAGACGTCACACTAGACGTCTTGTTAGACGTCTAGAGTCGCCGTCCGATTGCTGCTCGGTACCTATGCTCGCAAGATGTTGCGTGCCCCTGGGTATGACTGACTGCTTTGTTATTTAATCTTAGACCATGTATATCAGTTTTCTCAGTTTAACTACTATTTCGGACTTATCTCTAAATAATCAAACGACGTGCGCTTGGGCCTGTGCGCCCTTACAACGAATTTTTAGACAGTATAGACTGTCTATAGATGAACCCTAGAGAACAGTCTATAGTCAATACAAATACTATTAGACAGTCTATAGACAATCTATAGATGTATGGACATACACTTTTAATAGAGTTCTGCCTGTAGACAGTCTATAGACTATGAACAGACAAAAAGAAATATCTATAGGAAGGCAATATAGTCTACAAGAAGTCTATAGATTGTCTATAGACAATTTTTGCAAGAGGTTGTCTGGCGTGAATGTATTGAATTGAAAAATAAGCCACTCGGTGGGCAGCTAACAAAAAGATATTTTACTGGCTTGTTGAAGTAGATGTCCACCCTAAGCAACACCGATGTCCTGCCACCGGGGATCTCAACAAGGAAATTATTGCACGCACAGAGCTCATATCTTTCGTGCACGTACACCATTCTGTAAGGTAATACCATTCCTGTGCGGTCACTGACCCTCGGGTAGTGTAGTTCGGTCTGGTATACTATTGTAACATGTGTACTGTTTTGAATCTTAGTTTTGGCGAAAAACAGTGTTCGCTATTTTAAAGTAAATGGAGCATCGGCTTTCCACTAGATCATGGAACTCCTCTTTACTTTCATTTTTGGCATTATTGTTGTGCATTTACACCACTGTCTCTTTATAATTAGTGGTTTGTCCTGATTTTTTTTTTTTTGCTGCTATGGAACTTCGGCAGGATTTTAAACTTTCATTTTTATCTCCTCTCACTTTAGTGAATGAAGCACGCGTTAACTGCACAGTCGTAACGCGTTGTTGTCTTTCACCCCGATTTTTCTGTTTGTTTATATTCAAAAGTTTTCCTAAGCTTTCATTCTTTCCTCTCAAAGAAAGCAACATTGATTTCTATATGCACGCCGTCAAATTCTTCCCACTACTCGAAACTGACTGCGTACCCACAAGACAAACGTCGCACGCATGTGAAAAATTTTTCTCCTTAATGTCACACACCTTATGTTAGCTCAATTTTCTTTTTACTACCGCATAAGCCCCGTTTTGTTGCGCCTGTGTCTTGTGGAAAGAATAACCCGTATTAAACGGGACTGTGCTTGTATCACGGTGTTTGTATTTTTTTTTTTTTCAGATAAACGCTGATCGATCGAGAATGGCCCGTGCCTTGTAGCTGAAACCATTTTAATAGCTCATGTTAGGGCAACCATTGAAGGCAACTCTGAGTCTCGCAGCCGCGGTTTTTCTTCTTTATTTTGCGAAGAGAACAACACCTAACCCTTTTGCATCACAGGTGCTTTGTGCGGCGTCTCAGTTGGTTGCCAGAATAAAGTTAGATTTACGTTACCCTCTTGCAGGCATATAGGTAAGCGGTTTGTTGAGGCATGTATGCCGGTCATCTCTGCTTTATTACTACAATTTTACTAGGCAAATGACAATGCTCTCATGTTCTGCGCGTCCCCTTCGTATTATGCATCTTGCGCAACAGAAAAGTGAATGAGAAAAACTAGAACCAACGACCACAAAACTTGTGCGCAGATCGGTCTCTGTATGATGATTGAATTGGATGCCACAAAAATGCTGACGAGACAGTAACAGAGAAAGAGAGATGTACGATGTTCTCTAGATGCTCAAATTTCGCATCTCAAGTACTGTTTTCATTGTTGCTTTAATAAGTAATCGCAAAACAGCAATTCCAGCAGTGAATCGTCCACTTGCCGCATTTATCAGGAAGTGGCAGCAGCTGGCGGAGCTCGTGATTAAAGAATACTAATGTCAGCGAAGTTACACAATCATAATGGCATAATGACTTAGCAAGATGAAAGTGATGTATATGTACAGTGCTATATGTATATGTATATAATATGTGCTCATGTATGCATGTATGCATATGTGATGCTGCCTCTGAGTACAGATAAGACATTCTAGACTGGTCAAGATGTCCAAGGCCAGCTTTATTCCACAGTCCTTCCATCCGTACTTTATTCCCTACAAGATGACAAATAAACAATTCCTATTCTTAAATATAGCTGCAAATGCTGCACTCTACTCATAGCTACGTAAACGAAAGACAAATCATTGAAACTAAGGACATAGCAGCGTTTAAGAGAAACTGCAGGGTCTGTATTAGCGTTCGTGTGGTAAGCTTTCTTAAAATATAAATATTGCGGACTAATAAAAAAATGAAAACTTGAATCAGGATTTCGTCAGGACGAAAGCCACGACTTTTCTATGCCACTTAAGCCGGAGGTTCAATTACTGGTGCGTGAAAAGCAATAAATTGCATCTCATAATGCATGCTCTCTCGAGGCGGCATAATGTTTCCGTCTTCATAGAAAAATGCGACGGGAAAATATTCTTTCGCATTAAACATGCACCATATTAAACACAGGGGCAACATCAATGGAGTCAGTAGACGCAACTGATCTAATTGTACCTTGAAAGACGTAAGTTCAGAAGGTCTAACTACAAACGATAACAGGATAAGTAGTTAGCGCTTCAGACTCGCTTGCTTAAAAGTGCGTTCGTTAACCTTTCGAACACGTGATGAAAACGATTCCTCGGGCAACTCCTCAGATTAAAAAGCAGACGCTCCTGCCCTGCATGACCAGGCTTAAATAGAATTAGCTCAAGCGTTGCGAGGTTACCAAAGGAAGGACCGCTGTTTGAGAGAGTCGGCTGCTCGTGACGAGACCTGTGGCGTTTGACACACAAGGACGGAACACATAAGCTAACGTACGACCGAGTGATAAGACTTTTCGAACATTCGCGAACAAAACGACTTGTTAGGGGGCCTAAATGGAGCTTCTGCTACCACATGAACTCGATGGCGTGGTCAAAAAGGCAGAAGTACAGCTTCAAGAAGAAACACTACCGGACAAGCTAGGGAAGGCGGGGGCTAGTTCGTGATGCATTGTGGAGCACGCGCTTCACTTGTCTGCCGTTCTCGGCATGTTGCGTCTTGTCTGTATGAGTTCAGCGTGATATCTCCACACGTTGCGGGCACGGCACGCATCCGGACATGGCCTCAAATGTGCTCATATTTGCCTGTCTGCAGGTTCCGCTACTGACCGGTGCATTACAACGCCATCAACATTGTTCAGCGAGCTGGAGTACAAGCCGATCGCCGAGCCTTATCTTCAGCCGCCCTCAGTGACGGCGAAGTGCGCGGTCCGCAACGAAATCTACCCCAGAAGCATTCACCAATCACCGTCGACCACGGTTCCGCCGACTGTCTACATAAGCAAGCACCTAGATCCTCACGAACTCAGTTGCGGGCACGGCACGCATCCGAACATGGCCTCAAATGTGCTCATATTTGCCTGTCTGCAGGTAAGACCGAGTGCACCTTCGTTTCGAAGCAACCATTTGTCTCTTATTGTCGTGCCGTGCCCCCGCACACTGTTCTTGATTTTATGTGATTGTTGGTCTGTTTTTCTTAAGCTTTTGACAAGTGGAGATGTTGAGTTGAACCCGGATCCCCCTACCGTTGATGAGAAGCTGGAACAAATTCTCCAAACACTAAAGGAACACACGAAAACGCTTGGTGATATTAAGCGCGACCATCGAGCAGTACAAAAGGACGTTAAAGAAAATGGTACTGCTAAAAAAAACCTCGAAGGCCGTCAAAATAAATTTGAATCTGCACTTCCCACTGTAACCGAGACACAAGAAGCAGTCAACGACTTAAGAAAAGATACCACTCAGTTGTCCAAAAGGGTTGAGGATTTGGAAAGTCGCCAGCGGCTAAATAACTTGATCGCATTTGGACTGCCCGGAGATGAAGATGAAACCCTTGATGATCTGTCATAAGCTGTAAATGAAAAGCTATTCATTGTGGTTGGTGTCAACCCTACCAGTATAGAGCGAATGCATCGCATAGGGAAAAAAAGGAGCATCGCGCCGGCCGGTGATTTTCCGATTATACGACTTCAAAGAAAATATTGGAATTCTGCAAAACTGCAAAAAGCTTAAAAACACGGGCATTTCTGTCGGTGAAGATTTTTCAAAAGGTGTGGTTCATCGCAGAAACTATCTCTGGGAAAGTGCCAAGAACGAGAAGTTGAATGGAGCACGTGTGCGTCTGGTGCACAAGTTATATGTTAATGACAAGGCGTACTACTGGGACGATGATGCTGCGACGCGTGTGGCTTATCAGGCCGCTCGAGTCAGCTCAAACGATAACACTCCGGACAACGCGGAGTCGTCTTCCTGACTTGCTAACCGTTATAACTTGGAATGCGCGAAGTTTAGTGAATAAGGCTTCACATTTCGAAAGCATCCTTCTTGAGCATGAACCAGACATAGTCATTGTAACTGAAACATGGCTGAACGAGTTTATGGATAGTACAGAACTTCTCCCGCCTAATTACACAGCTTGTCGTAAAGACCGTGGAACCAGAGGTGCAGGTGTTGTCTTTGTTTACAAATCTAGTATTACCTTCGTTGAAATACCGTCACCACCAGACCTTGAGTGCGTCTTGTGCAGTATGAAAATCGATAATATCTCTCACAGTCATTGCGGTGTATAGACCTCCAGGTACTACTGAATATTATATACAGTCACTAAATGATTATTTAATACCCCTGTTTGCTAACACAGCAAAGAAAATTATAATGCCTGGGGATTTCAATCTGCCCCATATAGACTGAATAAATTACAAGGAGGGTATGGGTGGTGTGGCAACATCCCGTGCCATTTTAGATCTCGTATTTTCCCTAAATATTTTTCAGCTTGTCAGCACGCCTACATGAATTGCTGAGTCCGGAAACTTCCTACTTGATCTAGTATTTCTGAGTCAGTCGGCAACACAATATCATTCACGCTATGATGTCATGGGTGGTCTTTCCGGCCATATGATGGTAATCGTCCGGCTGTCCATCAAGTGCCAGAAACCGCACCCCGCAAAAACTGCGCTAGTCCCTGATTTTTCTAGAGGAGACGATGTAGGAATAGTAGATTGTCTAGAACATGGCTTCGATGGTTTCAGTAATTTTGTAATTCTTGAATCAACATCTGTAAATCAAGCTTGGGAACGGTTTAAAAAAATAATTCACAAGTGCATAAAATCCTTCATTCCTATGCGCATCAAGAAAGTTTGCAAGAGAAACACGTGGATATCGCGGAGTATTATTCACATGAAACGCCAGTTGAACAAAACGCACAAATCGAACCTCAAATGCAACAGAAGAAATGATTAAAAACCATTCCCAGGCATTTAAAGCAGAGATTGCGAGAGCAAAATAGCAATTTATGAGTGAATCCTTGACTACGTTCATTAAAACATCTCCGGGAAAATTCTTGCGGTACCTGTCAAAATAGAAGTCCCCCATTCCGCTCTTAAAAACCACTACTTGCACAGTTAGTGATAGTAGTGAAATGGCATGCCTTTTTAACGAATACTTCGAGTCCGTATTTACCTGGGATGATGGTACAACACCGCATCTAGAAGAATCACCCGATATACCGTATTTACCGGATATAAAAATTAGTCAGGACGGAGTTCTTAACCTTCTGCTTAATCTTGACACAAAAAAATCCGTAGGACCAGATGAAATTCCAAATACCTTCCTGAAAAAATACGCAGAATGGTGTTCTTACTATATTGTAGAAATATTTAATAAGTCTTTTCTATCTGGTGACGTCGCTGGCGACTGGAAGTATGCAAAAGTAATACCAATACATAAGCAAGGAGCAAAACATGATGTCGCAAACTACCGACGAATATCTTTGACGAGTATGTTTTACAGAACATTTGATCCCATTTCAACTAAACACCTAATGGAATTTTCTGAAGCAAATTGGGTTCTGGGAAGCCACCAGCATGGTTTCCGACACGGATATTCCACTATTACCATATTAAGTGAAGTTGTACACGACATTGTCAAATGTATTGATGAAAGAGGGCAAACAAATATCTTTATCGATTTTAGGAGAGCGTTTGATAGAACATCCCAACCAAAGCTACTATTGAAACTTAACAACTTATTGAAGAATAATATTGTAATAAAATCGATTGAGGCATACCTAACGCATAGACAGCAGTTTGTTTCTCTTGATAACGTTGCCAGTTAGGATAAAAAGGTACGATCAGGTGTTCCAGATGGCTCTGTGATAGGTCATTTGCTTTTTTCTTTGCATGTTAGCGATATGAGCACCGGCTTTTCGCCAGAGATAACGATTAAACATTACGCAGATGATACTATCATTTATTGTAATATAAAATGTTGTGATGATCAGAAGAGAATGAATGACCATCTGAATATAATCAGTACCTGGTGCCCACGGTGGAAAATGGACATGAACACAGATAAAACCATTTGTATGCATATGACACGTAAAAACAACCCCTTGTATTTTCTTATAAAATTCATGATGTCATTCTAAAGGTTGTCCTTGAGTTCAGGTACTTGGGCTTGTGTCTCCGACATGATCTAAATTGGTCATCGCATGTAGGTCATGTTTGGGATAAGGCGATCAGAAAGCTTTGGACTATATATACAGAAGAAGCTTACTGACGCCAAGCCAGATGTGACGTTGTTAGCATATAAAATGACAGTCCTGCCACTACTTACTTACGCAAGCCCCATTTGGGAGCCATACACTGAGCAGAATATGTTGAAATGTGAACGTGTGCAGAACAAAGCTCTTAGGTTCATTTATAATGCTTATTCTAGAATGCGGTCAGTTTCAGAACTTAGAAAAAAGGGTGGACTAACCACTGTTAAGAAGAAAATGGAACACAATAGGATTGTTTCCTTTTATCATATTTTGCGTGGCTGTTACAAAGTAAACCTGGGAAGGTACATTATAGCAGATAGTTCCACCCAGTCAAGGACAAAACACACTAAACATATCAAACCACTGACTTACAGGACAGACTCTTTTCATTATTCTTTTCTCGTGAAGACAATTGATGACTGGAACAAACTACCCAATGAAGTTATAAATTCTGGGACTAAGGAATTTGAAGCTGCACTACGGGAATATTCTATGAGTGCATAAAAATGTTTTTGTATACTAGCCTTGTTACCTGTCATTGGCTAAGTGATCGGTGTACATCGCTGTCTGTTTTTATTTTGGTTAACTTCTGACAGTCGGACCTGCTCTTAATTACAATTGTTTGTACTTTGCTATTACGGCCACGCGCCTCTCTTTATTTCACATCGCACCACTGTGGCTGACGATTTGTGCACTATTCAAATATTCGTTTCTGTGCGTACATTTATGTTTCTTTCTTGTCAACATTTTGTCATATCATGTGCTGTCAGTGACGTGCAAAAATTCTTAATGTTCAGAGAGTTCGCAATTTTTTCTGTTTTTGTTGTATTTTACATGCAATAGTTCTAAGAAAATGTGTAATTGTAAAACTGCAACTCCTGCCTTGGCCTGTGCTGGTAGTATGAATAAATAAAAATAAATAAATATAACACTACCGGAGATAGCCAAGCGCCAACTTCGCCTTACTTACTGATTGCGTATATAGTTAGTAATTTAGTTACCTTTCTTTTTCGTAGTATATCGCGAGCGAGGATTTCTGTTTAGAATTAGCATGCTCTAAATTGCTTACACAAAACAGGGATCAAAACGTTAACATCATATCTTACCACCGGAAAGAAAAGCCACTGAAAGAAACACTAGCACACAAGGCTTCAGCAAGTTGCACGCCATGATAGCCACGTTAAATATGAATTTCTCAGAATTTTAACCACGAAATGCAAGCTTAGTTCCTCTATATCATGGCCGGTGTGGTATAGTACAGCTGCAAGAGACTTTTATCTCTTTTTACGCAAGACCTTCATTAGAAGACGCATTAATCATCCGGGATCTTCTTACAAAGAAAAACATTAATAAAGTAGAAAGAATTTTAAAAAGCAGCAAACTTTATATATAACTCATATCAGCGCACACCATTTGGTGGCCTCCTTAAAAGAAGCGGCTTACCGTCTATTCCGGAGAGAAACCGTACATGTCGGTGAAAATTTTTCTTTCATATGATTAATAATCAATATGACGTGAACACATCATATATCTTTGATTCCTCGAGGTATTATACTACATATCTTCATTCTCTTGGGCCAACACCATTAAACTCGCGGGTTAATTGTTTTAAATACTTGTTTTTTCAAAGGACTATCACTGACGTGAACAGTCTCTCAGCATTTAAGCCATTGGTTGTGAATTACCTTCCCGCTGTATTAATTTTGCAAAGCCTGTACTTATGCATTTGTTTTGTTTTGCACGAGCTCGTTTTTTCGTAGGTTCGCAGAGCTATGTTCCCACCTGCTACGATCTTGCATCAAGAGCTGAGTATGCATAAATAAAATTATTCCTATAGTCATATAAATATAGTCATAATGCATTAGGCTCCGAAGGCAACAGGTTAGGCTAGGTTTTTATTTCGAGGAACAGGAAGGCCAAGCAAAATTGACCAATAATATTTTGATCATGTGCTGCCAAAGGATGCTTATAGCACGTCACTACTCTCCTTCTCTGCTGATGCGTCTCTCTTTTCGCCATTGTGAATGCACGTGGCACAGCCTGTGTTGGCGCGCCCCTCTGTTCCTCGCCGGTATAAATAACACGATTATCGAGGACGATCGAGCCGTAAATGAAAACTGCGGCTAGGAAGCCGACTTGCCGAAGAGGAATTAGCACCGACAGATCGGCTTATTGTGAAATGTCTGCTCGTGACTTGGTGAGGCGAGACGAGTTTGAAAACTCTTTAACTCCCGTGGAGGCTACTGCGTGACGTCCTTTGGCTGAATTCCACGCGTGAAAGTTATTAGCCTGGAATAGACTCTGAATTGAAACTGACGTTTGAAAACGTCAAACGTCGATTCGGTACTAGGCGGCTATTCTATTCCAGGCTAATAAGCATTCACCGCTGGAATTCACCCAAGGACCACACCAAGTATATAGCCCTCACACACGCCGCTTCTGTTTTTGTTCTCCCTGCATTCCCTCTTTCCTCCATCTTTGTTTTTGTTGCGAAATATTTTTCGACATAAGAGTCACGGACTACTGATTTTGTTAACGTAATTGGTACGGGAGCACAACCAGCGCGTTAGTGGCACGGCCTCGCCGAAGTGGTCCAGCCTTTGGCACCGGATTGCGTCCTGAGCGCGCTCCACTGCCTGAAGCTGCCGCTCCAGGGTAGGGTCAATTTATTCGTAGATAGGGAGCCTCAGGCCAGTCTTGCTTGCGTTCGAAAGCAGGCCGCCAGTGATCAGATGGGAAATCAGATAACAAACAGGAAAACTCACAGCCAAACAAAAGTAGCCCCATTATTCGAAAGTGCTTGCATTTATATTTCAGCACGACCACATGAAATCTCGCATTCTGGTCAAAAAAAGAAGCAATTTTTCTAGTTTCTTTTTTTTTCTTGAAGAACAGGCATGCCTTTCCACTGCGTGAGAGGAATATCCGTGACGTGCAATGGCATCAGGAAACACGGCCGGCTTTCCCGTTTGTTACACGGCATAGCAAAGACTGAGTTAAACTGCCGAAGGTTGACACTGCAGCTGCAGCAACGTTCACGTGAAGGAACGCCGCTCAGACGGAGGCGTCGACTCCCAGTGCATATATTTATACATAGAATTTTTCTTCAGGTTTAATTTGAAGGACGAAAACCCATTTAAAGAATTGCATTGTGCGTGCGTAAACCATTGTTGCTTGAACGGCCAAGCACCTTGATTTTTCATTACCAGATGGTCCTCCGACCTTTCGCGTTTGGTGGCATGAAGCGCTATGCTAAATTGTTCATGCCAGAAGAGGATTTCTCTGGTAGCATGCCTAAATTTCTTTTCCAAGAATCCAAGCAGAGCTCTGAAACGCTCATCCTAA